>JZKD02S2334069.1:87732-141651 GCA_000966675.3 Picea glauca
ATTACTCGCCAAGATGGTAGGTGAAGAGGCTCCTCATGAGTTAATGAGGGATGGTGGTGAACCGCCCATCTGTCGAGGCCTCATACCTAACCACCGCTGGAAAATTCATGCCACATGCAACCTCACTAGAAAAGAATAGGAAGGTAAAAGGTGTGGAAGGGGGGACACGAGGGAGATCGGAGGAGAAGAGATCGAAAGAACTCTGGAACAAAATACAGAGTGAGAGATAGTAGAGAAGAAGCAGAGTAACCTTTTTTCTTGATCGTTGAAGAATCAAGACAGAGAGTCTCAAGCATCGTGGTCTAGATCGGGGGTGGATAGTGGTAAATCCAATTCGGAGTCATTGAGCCTATGGTTGGGTGGAAATGAGCACCCCTCTCAGCAATCGCTTCACACCTGGTGTTTTTCTGATAAGTGTTTTATGTCTTGTATATTGAAATTTATATGCTGACATGTATGCTCATAGTCTGTGCAATTATGAATGGTTTTAGTATAAGACTGTCTGCATGGTGTTTTGATCAGAAAGGATAGCTACATGATTTTGCTGGAAAGACCACGTATGGCTTATGTATATATATATATTAAACTAATACATACTTTTCAATTCTTCTCTCAAGAGATTTGTTCCAATGTTTGTCTTACCCGATGCCTTGGATAGATTTCCCCATGAAGGCACCCTTTCGAGACCACTCCTTTACCTTCTAGAAGACCTTATAGTCTGGTCTTCAAAACCTGGTGTAAATTACCTGAGGATCCAAAGGAGGATGTTATAGTTTAAGTCTTGAAATCTTGCACAAGGGAGAATGGTCCTCGTAGACTCCAACATTTTGGCATTTCGATACCCAGGATACCCAAGGGTGAGTTCCCTTGCACTCGCAAGTCCCGAAATCTCGACTTGCGAAATCCTGAAATGATAGTGTGTGGATGAGTTGGGACCTTTCGGTGGTTAGGTACCCAGGATACTCTCACTCTTTCTAAATGAATGAATGAGATCCTTTCAGAGGATCTGAGGCCGGTTACGATCGTAAAAATTGAATGAAGGAACACAGGGGATAATGATTTGACCCCTTTTTAACCTTCACAAGTAACGAAGAAATCAGGACCGTCGATCCCAAGACCCATGGGAGTGCATGGATCGTCCAGCTGTAGAGTACACATGGTGGCCGGTAAGCATTTCAGCGTTTTGACACTCAGGGAACTAGAGTCAAGTCCCTTGTACTCACAAGTCCTGAAATCCCAATGGGTGTAATCCAGAAAGGTCAACACGTGGATATGTTATGATATTTCAGAATTTCGAAAATCGAAATACTCAAGGGAGTATTCCCTTGTACTCGCAAGTCCTGAAATCCCGATGGGTGTAATCTCGAAAGGTCAACACGCGGACATGTTACGATATTTAGGCATTTCGGAAATCAGAATACTCAAGGGTGTATTCCCTTGTACTTGCAAGACCCGAAATCCCGATGGGTGAAATCCCGAAAGGACAACACACGGACATGGTACGATATTTCAACATTTCAAAAATAGGAATACTCAAGGGTGTATTCCCTTGTACTCGCAAGTCCCGAATCCCCGACTTGCGAAGTCCCGATATGGCATAGTGTGACTTGGATCTACATTTTGGCATTTTGTTACCCAAGAACCCCAAAGGATAGTTTTGTTCCGTGTGTCTACTAGATGCAAAACCTAGAAATGTCCTAGTGCGCATAATGTTGATACTTCGGTGTTTTGGCTTCCGTAGTGCTGAAGGGCATCAACCGCTTGACGTTTTATAATGCAAAATCCTGAAAGGAGAAATCCCTAAATGAGCTTAGAAATGAATACCGGTTTCAAAGTTTCAACTCCCAAGAAACCTAAGTGTGAGACCTAATGTCTGCGTGTATCCCAAAATCCCGATATGCGAAACCCCGAAATAATAATAGAATGGATGAGATAGGGTGTTTCGGTATTTCGACACCCAGGATACCTAACGGTAATTTTCTTGTGCTCGCCAATCCCAAAAACCCAGTTTGCGAATTCCCGAAATGGGTTGAGCGACATATATATACATGTATGTAGGATTCAGAGTTTCGGCTCCCAGGAAACATAGGTGCGAGACCTCCTGTTATCGCATATCCTGAAATACCGATGGAGGAAACATCGAAATAGTGAAGTATGTGAGAGTGTGGTATTTTCAGAGTTTCGGCTCTCGGGAAACCCAGGTGCGAGACCTCCTGCAATTTCACATCCCGAAATCCCGATGGAGGAAACCCCAAAATAGTGACGCATGTTAGTGTTTGATGTTTCGGAATTTCGACTCCTGGGAAACCCAGGTGCGAGACCTCTTGTCCTCGCACATCCCAAAATCATGATGGAGTAAACCTCGAAAGGTGGAGTGACATGTTTTAATCTGAGGCATTTTTAGTTATAACAAACTATTGGTCCCCTTCGGATTTCGGCACTTCGAGAGACAAGAGAAAAAGGGGAATGCCTGCATCACGATTTCCTGAATCGCAAAATTCGATGAGCACCTCTCTGATAAGGCCGATGGTCAAATGCGCCGACCATATGAGTGTGGTTAAGGGGTAGGAGGGTCTGTATCAGGTCCTGTAGAGATTCAAGGATTCTGTCCATCGGAGAAAAGATGAAAAAAGGCCAAAAATTTTATAGCCCTTGGTGGGTGTGTTACAAGAAATTTAAGCACCAGAACAAATGGGAGTTCAGGTCTGCAAATCCGTAACAACCAAAGTATGACAAAGACAGACCTAACAAACAATCTCCTAAAAACCAGTCCAAGACATAGGAAAAGAAGGGTCACGGGAAGACAAAGAAGGGCATCCAAAAATGTTGCGATTTCCACAAAATACCTTGGCACAACACCGATGAATGTCACTCAAAACAGTCATTGGTGGATGAGATCAAAGACAAGGAGCCGAACCTTGATTCAGAATCTAATTCTGAAAATACTAGTAAATGACAGATCAGTGATGTAGACCCCACTGCTATTGTCGCGACCGCAGTAGTTCAACCAGAAGAACCAACATATCCTAAAGAGAAGGAGCACCTTTTTCATTCATATATGTGGGTGAAGAGGACCCCACTTCATTTTATTATTGATAGTGGAATCCAGAATAACCTCATCTCAGCAGAGGTCGTCAAACAACTAGGATTGTTGACAACACCACACCCGGAGCCATACAACATCGGGTGACTTTGGCAAGGATGAGATATCCATGTCAACAAATAGTGTTGATTGTCATATGACATCCAACCCTTCAAGGATGAGGTATTATGTGATGTTTCCCCACTGGATGTCTTTGATGTTTTCTTGGGCCAACCATATATGTGGAGACGCCATGTTGTTTAGGAGTCTCGACCATGTAGTTTCATTGTTACTTTGGGGGGTCATCTCTACAGAATACTAGAGGTAGTTCCGACTACTGTTCCACCTAAAAAGAGCCACAAGGTAGTATCTCATACTGGAAAATTCAGCTTCTTCACAATTTGTTCAAAAGGAGAACAAAAGGAAACTGCAATCACTACAACCTTGCCCCAAGAACCTTCTATCCAACGGAAGCAGATTGATGAGGTTGCAGAAAAGGGAAAATATTCCTTCTGCACATCTTCCTCTCACATCTCTTGACCTTTTGAATAGCCTCAACCTCGACAGTTTCGTGACAGATTTCCACAAACTGAGCAGTGCGACGTCTCTAGCAAGACATGCAGCTCACCAATATGCAGATTCAACAAACGCTTTTCACTCTCCCCCGAGAACTCAACGCAATGGAGACCATTGCTTCCTAAGGAGGGAGGATTGATCCAGGTGGATATCGGTGGCCACCCACCTTTTCCAAATGGCTCAAAACCATTTTCTGACAATTTTGGCAATTTACTATTTTTAGCAGGTTTTAACTTCTCGGGCCATTTTGAGGGCCCAAATGAGGTTTTTTTTTTTTCTATATATAGGTTCTCAATGATATCCAAAGGAATAATTTATCTTTCAAAATGAATCTCCTCAACGATACCTTTCCAACGAGCTATCACACACGTAAAACTGAGATCGTATGCAAAAGTTACGACCCCGAGAAGTTGATTTACTCACTTACCCAAACGGGGCCCACATGAATTTTGGTGCTTCATCTCCTAGGATTATGTTTTTGGATGTCTAAGGAATTGGGCATTACTACTTATTGTAAAAAGGCCTTTATTGCCTCACTGTAATCATCTTCTTTTGAATGCGAGTAGCCGTCATATCTTTTCTCAGAGATAAGTTGCAACCATTCTATCGAGTCTTTCACTTTGTATTTTACATTCTTTGTACATTTATTTCATTAATAGAAATCGTGTATTACTGTATATCTATGTTTATGGTTTCATCTCTGAAATATTTCTTTTATATTATTGAATATCTGCGATATCTCTATGCATTTCTTTATTATATCTCTGATCTCATTTCGTGCCGAAAATAATTCGGATCAGTGGTATCAGAGCAGGCTGCTCTTGATCGGTTTTTCAGTGCATGTCCCCGACGAGGTCTGATTATAGAAAGTTGGGTCTTGAGCTTGTCTCTCTTGAAGACAATCTCTCTCACACACCCAAGAAACACTCAATGGTGGAAGAAAATAAAAACGATGGAGCAGACAATCCTATCAATCTATTGCTTGAGCAAGCTCTCACGCGACACAAGGACGAAATGATGGAGAATTTTTCCACATTCTTAAATGCCTCCCGATAGCATCAGGCACATCTTAATGAAGCGACCACTTTGGAGGCACCTTGCCTATCAAGGTACAAGTTAATTTTATATTCTTGTATTTGAAGGATAGATAGATGCAGAGGCCCTAGAAAAATGGTTAACTCCGCTAGAAGGTTATTTCTCTCTTCACAATTTTTTCGACAAAGAAAAGATCACCTTCGCACTCCTTAAATCTCTCCCTCATGTCAAACATTGGTGGGAAACTTACTCAAAGAAAAGGTGCACAGAGGATTCTGGAATATATGGGGTCGATCCCACTTGGGATTGTTTTGTGGATGCGGTAAAAGAATAATATTACCCTATTGGAAACTATGAGGACCTGTAGATGAGATGGACCACACTGTGGTAAGAGAGGGGCCAAGTAGTTCTGGAGTTCACCAATACCTTCCATACCTTACGCACCAAGCTAGGTATCAAAGACTCTGAGCAATATTTGGTTCTGAAATATCGTGGGGTTCTACATAGATACATCCAGACTGAAATGGATTTTCTGGACATTTCATCACTGAAATTGAAGCACCAGAATAGATGGGAGTTCGGGTCTGCAAATACGCAACAACCAAAGTATGACAAAGACGGACCTAACAAACAGTCTCCTGAAAACCAATCCAAGACATAGGAAAATAAGGGTCACTGGAAGACAATGAAGGAGACCATAAAATGGTGTGATTCCCACAGAATCTCTTGGCACAACACCAATGAATGTCTCTCAAAAAATTCATTGGTGGCTGATATCAAAGACAAGGAGCCGAACCATGATTCAGAATCTGATTCTGAAAATACTTGTAAAGGACATATCAGTGACGCAGACCCCACTATTATTGTTGCGATTGCAGTAATTCAACTAGAAGAACGAACAGATCCTGAAGAGGGGGAGCACCTTTTTCATTCACAGATGTGGGTGAAGGGGACCCCACTGCATTTTATTATTGATAGTGGAAGCCAGAAGAACCTCATCTCAGATGAGGTCATCAAACAGTTGGGATTGTCGACAAAACCTCACGCGCAGCAATCAACATTGGGTGGCTTCGGCAAGGACGAGATCTCCATGTCAACCAACAGTGTCAATTGTCATATGACATCCAACCCTTCAAGGATGAGGTATTATGTGATGTTTCCCCACTGGATATCTGTGATGTTCTCTTGGGCCAACCATATATGTGGATATGCCATGATGTTTACGAGTCTCGACCCCGTAGTTTCATTGTTACTTTGTGGGGTCATCTCTACCAAATACTAGAGGTCATTCCAACTACTGTTCCACCTAAAAAGTGTTGCGAGGTAGTATCTCATACTGAAAAATTTAGCTTCTTCACACTCTTCACAAAAGGAGAACAAAAGGACACTGCAACCACTACAGCCTTTCCCCAAGCACCTTCTATCCAATAGAAGCAGGTCGACAAGGATTTAGCAAAGGGAAAATATTATTTATGCACATCGTCCTCTCACGTATCTTGACTTGTTGAACAACCTCAACCTCCATGGGTTCATGACAGATTTTCACAAACTGAGCAACGCGACGTCTCCAGCAAGACAAGAAACTCACCAAGATGAAGATTCAACAAATGCTTTTCCCTCTCCCTTGGGAACTCAACACAATGGAGACCATTTATTCCTAATAAGGGTGGATTGATCCAAGTAGATATCAGTGGCCACCAACCTTTTCCAAATGGCTCAAAGCCATTTTCTGGCAATTTTGGCAATTTACTATTTTTAGCAGGTTTTAACTTCTAGGGCCATTTTGAGGGCCCAAATAAAGGTTTTTTGACATAGAGGTTCTCAATGATATCTAAATGCATAATTGATCCCCCAAAATGAATCTCCTCGATGATAAATTTCCAACAAGCTATCACACGCCTAAAATGGAGATCGTATGCAAACGTTACAACCATGGGAAGTTGATGTACTCACTTACCCATGGATCAGTGACATAGTCCCCACTTCTATTGTAGCGACCGCAATAATTCAACTAGAAGAACCAATAGATCCTTAAGAGGGGGAGTGCCTTTTTCATTCATAGATGTGGGTGAAGGGGACCGCACTACATTTTATTGTTGATAGCGGAAGCCAGAAGAACCTCATCTCCGTCGTCAAACAGTTGGGATTGTCAACAACACCACACCCGCAACCATACAACATTCGGTGCCTTCTGCAAGGACGAGATCTCTGTGTCAACCAACATTGTCGATTTTCATACGACATCCAACCCTTCAAGGATGACGTATTATGTGATGTTTCCCCACTGGATGTCTGTGATGTTCTCTTGGGCCAACAACATATGTGGAGATGCCATGTTGTTTATGAGTCTCGAACCCATAGTGTCATTGTTACTTTGGCGGGTCATCTCTACAGAATACCATATGTAATTATGAATACTGTTCCACCTAAAAAGAGTCGCAATGTAGTATCTCATACTGCAACATTCAACTTCTTCACAATCTTTTCAAAAGGAGAACAAAAGGACACTGCAACCACTACAACCTTGCCCCAAGCACCTTTTATCCACTAGAAGAAGATCGAAAAGGCTACAAAAAAGGGAAAAAATTCCTTCTGCACATCTTCCTCTCACATATATCAACTTCTTGAATAGCCTCAACCTCGACAGGTTCATGACAGATTTCCACAAACTGTGCAACGCGACGTCTCCAACAGGACAAGTAGCTCACCAAGATGTAGATTCAACAAACACTTTTCCCTCTCTCCTGGGAACTCAACGCAATGGATACCAATGCTTCCTAAGGAGGGAGTATTGATCCAGTTGGATATCGGTGGCCACCAACCTTTTCCAAATGGCTCCAACCCATTTTCTGGCAATTTTGGCAATTTACTATTTTTAGCAGGTTTTAACTTCCGGAGCCATTTTGAGGGCCCAAATGAATTTTTTATGATATAGGTTCTCAATGATATTTGAAGGCATAATTGATCCCCCAAAATGAATCTCCTCGACGATACCTTTCCAACGATCTATCACATGCCTAAAACAAATATCGTATTGAAACGTTACGACCTCGGGAAGTTGATGTACTCACTTACTGAAACGGGGCCCACATGACTTTTGGCACTTCATCTCCTAGGATTAGGTTCTTGGCTGTATAGGGTTTTTGGAATTCCTGCTTATTGTAAAAAGGCCTTCATAGTCTCATTGTAATCATCTTCTTGCAAATGGCGACATTTGGTTTTGAAATACCCTGGGGCTCTACATAGATACATCCAGACCGAAATGGATTTTCTGGACATCTCATCACTCGGTGCTTCTTATTGATATGCTGTTAAAATTGAGAAGAAATTTAATAGACAGGAAAAAAAGGGTCACTGGAAGACAAAGAAGGACACTGGAAAATGGTGCGATTTCCACAAAATCCCTTGGCACAACACCGATGAATTTCGCTCAAAAGAGTCATTGGTGTCCGAGATCAAAGACAAGGAGCCGAACCCTGATTCAAAATATAATTCTGAAAATAATGGTAAAGGACAGATCAGTGACGCTGACCCCATTTCTATTGTCTTGACCGCAACAATTCAACCAGAAGAACCAACAGATCCTGAAGAGGGGAAGCACCTTTTTCATTCACAGATGTGGGTGAAGGGGACCCCACTGCATTTTATTGTTGATAGTAGAAGCCAAAAGAACCTCATCTTAACAGAGGTTGTGAAACAGTTGGGATTGTTGACAACACCACACCCGCAACCATACAACATTGGGTGGCTTTGGCAAGGACGAGATCTCCATGTCAACCAATAGTGTCGATTGTCATACGACATCCAACCCTTCAAGGATGAGGTATTACGTGATGTTGCCCACTGAATGTCTATGATGTTCTCTTGGGCCAACCATATATGTCTCCCAAAAAAAAATTGAAGACACATGAAAAGAAGGGTCATGGGAAGATAAAGAAGGACACCAGAAAATGGTGCGATTTCCACAAAATCCCTTGGCACAACACCGATGAATGTCCCTCAAAAGAATCCTTGGTGGCTGAGATCAAAGACAAGGAGCCGAACTCTGATTCAGAAACTGATTCTGAAAATACTGGTAAAGGCCAGATCAGTGACGCAGACCGCACTACTATTGTCTTGACCCCACTGTGACACAGAACCCACTATGACATAGACCCCACTGCTATTGTCTCGAAAATCAGAATACTCAAGGGTTTATTCCCTTGTACTCGCAAGTCCCGAAACCTCGACTTGCGAAGTCCCGATATTGCATAGTATTACTTGGATCTACATTTTACCATTTTGGTACCCGAGACCCCCAAAGGACAGTTTTGTTTCATGTGTCTACTAGATGCAAAACCTAGAAATCGCCTAGTGCACATAAAGATGATACTTTGGTGTTTTGGCTTCCTGAGTGCCGAAGGGCATGAACCCCTTGATGTTTTATAACGTGAAATACAAGAAGGAGAAATCCCAAAATGAGATTAGAAATGAATAACAGTTTCAGAGATTCAGCTCCTGGGAAACCTAAGTGTGAGACCTCCTGTCTGCGTGTATCCCGAAATCTCGATATGCGAAACCCCGAAATAATAATAGCACAGATGAGATAGGGTGTTTCGGTATTTCAGCACCTGAGATACCTAACAGTAATTTTTCTTGTGTTCGCCAGTCCTAAGAACCTAGTTTGCGAATTCTCGAAATGGGTTGAGCGACATATATATACATGTATGTAGGATTTGGAGTTTCGACTCCCAGGAAACCCAAGTGTGAGACCTCCTTTCATTGCATATCCTGAAATCTCAATGGAGGAAACCCCAATATAGTGAAGTATGTTAGAGTCTGGTCTTTTCGAAGTTTCAGCTCCTGGGAAACCCAGGTGCGAGACCTCCTGTCATTGCACATCCCGAAATCCCGTTTGAGGACACCCCAAAAGAGTGACGCATGTTAGTGTTTGATGTTTCATAGTTTTGGCTCCCGGGAAACCCAGGTGTGAGACCTTCTATCCTCGCAGATCCTGAAATCCCAATGTAGTAAACCCTGAAAGGTGGAGTAACATGTTTTAATCTAAGTCATTTTTAGTTATAACAAACTATTGGTCCCCTTTGGATTTTGACACTTCAAGAGACAAGAGAGAAAGGGGAATGCATACATTGTGATTTCCTGAATCGCGAAAGCCGACGATCACCTCTCTGATAAGGCTGATGGTCAAGTGTGTTGATCATATGAGTGTGGTTAAGGGGTAGCAGTGTCTGTATCAGGTACCGTAGGGATTTGGGGATTCTGTCCATTGGACAAAAGATAAAAAAAGGCCGAAAATTTTCTAGCCCTTGGTGGGTGTGTTACAAGAAATTTAAGCACCAGAACAAATGGGAGTTCAGGTCTTCAAATCCGTAACAACCAAAGTATGACAAAGATGGCCCTAACAAACAATCTCCTGAAAACCAGTCCAAGACATTGGAAAAGAAGGGTCGTGGGAGGACAAATAAGGACACCAAAAAATAATGCGATTTCCACAAAATCCCTTTGCACAACACCGATGAATGTCACTCAAAACAGTCATTAGTGGCCGAGATCAAAGACAAGGAGCCGAACCCTGATTCAGAATCTGATTCTGAAAATACTGGTAAAGGATAGATCAGTGACGCAAACCCCACTGCTATTGTTGCGACCGCAATAGTTCAACCAGAAGAACCAACATATCCTGAAGAGGGGGAGCACCTTTTTCATTCATAGATGTGGGTGAAGAGGACCCCACTGCATTTTATTGTTGATAGCGAAAGCCAGAAGAACCTCATCTCGGCAGAGGTCGTCAAACAACTGGGATTGTCAACAACACCACACCCGAAGCGATACGACATCGGGTGGCTTTGGAAAGGATGAGATCTCCATGTCAACCATTAGTTTCTATTGTCATATGACATCCGACCCTTCAAGGATGAGGTATTATGTGATGTTTCCCCACTGGATGTCTTTGATGTTCTCTTGGGCCAACCATATATGTGGAGATGCCATGTTGTTTATGAGTCTCGACCCCATAGTGTCATTGTTACTTTGGGGGGTCATCTCTATAGAATACTAGAGGTAGTTCCAACTACTGTTCCACCTAAAAAGAGCGACAAGGTAGTATCTCATACTGCAAAATTTAGCTTCTTCACAATCTGTTCAAAAGGAGAACAAAAGGACACTACAATCACTACAACCTTGCCCCAAGTACCTTCTATCCAACGGAAGCAGATTGACAAGGCTGTAGCAAAGAGAAAAGATTCCTTCTGAACATCATCCTCTGACGTATCTTGACTTGTTGAACAACCTCAATCTCCACAGTTTCATGACATATTTCCACAAACTGAGCAACGCGACGTCTCCAGCAAGACAAGCAACTCACCAAGATGCAGATTCAACAAACACTTTTCCCTCTCCCCCGGGAACTCAACGCAATGGAGACCATTTCTTCCTAAGGAGGGAGGATTGATCCAGGTGGATATCAGTGGCCACCCACCTTTTCCAAATGGCTCAAAACCATTTTTTGACAATTTTGACAATTTACTATTTTTAGCAGGTTCTAACTTCTCGGGCCATTTTGAGGGACCAAATGAGGGTTTTTCTATATATATAGGTTCTCAATGATATCCAAAGGAATAATTTATCTTCCAAAATGAATCTCCTCGACGATAGCTTTCCAGCAAGCTATCACATGCCTAAAACTGAGATCGTATGCAAAAGTTATGATGCCGAGAAGTTGATGTACTCACTTACCCAAACCGGGCCCACATGACTTTTGGCGCTTCATCTCCTTGTATTATGTTTTTGGATGTCTTGGTTTTTTGGCATTCCTTCTTATTGTAAAAAGGCCTTCATATCCTCATTGTAATCATCTTCTTGTGAATGCAAGTAGCCGTCACATCTTTTCTCAGAGATAAGTTGCCACCATTCTATCGAGTCTTTCACTCTGTATTTTACATTCTCTGTACATTTATTTCATTAATAAAAATAATGTATTATTGTATATCTTTGTTTATGGTTTCATCTCTGATATATTTCTTTTATATTATTGAATATTTGTGATATATCTATGCATTTCTTTATTATATCTACGATCTTATTTCGTGCCGAAAATAATCTGGATCAGTGGTATCAGAGCAGGCTGCTATTGATCATTTTTTCAGTGCATGTCCCCGACGAGGTCTCATTATAGCAGGTTGGGTCTTGATCTTGTCTCTCTCGAAGAAAATTTCTCTCGCACACCCAAGAAACACTCAATGGTGGAAGAAAAGAAAAACGATGGAGCAGACGATCCTATCAATCTATTTCTTGAGCAAGCTCTCACGCGACAGAGGGAGGAAATGATGGAGAATTTTCCCACATTCTTAAACGCCTGTCGATAGAATCAGGTGCATATTAATCAAGAGGCCACTTTGGACGCACCTCTCTTGTCAATGTACAAGTTAATTTTGATATTCCTATATTTGAAGGATAGATAGATGCAAAAGCCCTAGAAAAATGGTTAACTCTGCTAGAAGGTTATTTCTCTCTTCACAATTTTTCCAACAAAGAAAAGATCACCTTCACACTCCTTAAAGCTCTCCCTCATGTCAAACATTGGTGGGAAACTTACTGGGAGGAAAGTTCCACAGAAGATTTTGGAATATATGGGGTCGATCCCACTTGGGATTGTGTTGTGGATGTGGTAAAAGAACAGTATTACCCTATTGGCAACTATGAGGACCAGTAGATGAGATGGACCACACTGTGGCAAGAGAGGGGCCAAGCAGTTCTGGAGTTCACCAATACCTTCCATACCTTGTGCACCAAGTTGGGTATCAAAGACTCTGAGCAATATTTGGTTCTAAAATATCATGGGGCTCTACATAGATACATCTAGACCGAAATGGATTTTCTGGACATTTCATCACTCGGTGCTGCTTATTGATATGCTGTTAAAATTGAGTAGAAATTGAAGCACCAGAACAAACGGGAGTTCGGGTCTGCAAATCCGCAACAACCAAAGTATGACAAAGATGACCCTAACAAACAGTCTCCCAAAAACCAATCCAAGACATAGGAAAAGAAGCATCACTGGAAGACAAAGAAGGAGACCAGAAAATGGTGCGATTTCCACAAAATCCCTTGGCACAACACCAATGAATGTCGCTCAAAACAGTCATTGGTGGCCGAGATCAAAGACAAGGAGCTGAACCCTGATTCAAAATCTGATTATGAAAATACTAGTAAAGGACAGATCAGTGACGCAGACCCCACTTCTACTATCACGACTATAGTAATTCAACCAGAAGAACGAACAGATCCTGAAGAGGGGGAGTGCCTTTTTCATTCACAGATGTGGGTGAAAGGGACCCCACTGCATTTTATTATTGATAACGGAAGCCAAAAGAACCTCATCTCAGTAAAGGTCATCAAACAGTTGGGATTGTTGACAAAACCACATGTGCAACCATCAACATCGAGTGGCTTCGGCAAGGATGAGATCTCTGTGTCAACCAACAGTTTCAATTGTTATACGACATCCAACCCTTCAAGGATGAGGTATTATTTGATGTTTCCCCACTGGATGTCTGTGATGTTCTCTTGGTCCAACCATATATGTGGAGATGCCATGATGTTTATGAGTCTCAACCCCGTAGTGTCATTGTTACTTTGCGGGGTCATCTCTACAGAATACTAGAGGTCATTCCAAATACTATTCCACCTAAAAAGCGTTGCAAGTTAGTATCTCATACTGCAAAATTCACCTTCTTCGCACTCTACACAAAAGGAGAACAAAAGGACACTGCAACCACTACAACCTTTCCCCAAGCACCGTTTATCGAACAGAAGCAGGTTGACAAGTCTTTAGCAAAGGGAAAAGATTCCTTCTACACATCGTCCTCTCACGTATCTTGACTTGTTGAATAGCCTCAACCTCGACAGGTTCGTGACAGATTTCCACAAACAGAGCAACGCGACATCTCCAGCAAGACAAGCAACTCACCAAGATGCAGATTCAACAAATGTTTTTCCCTCTCCCTCGGGAACTCAACACAATGGATACCATTGCTTCCTAATGAGGGAGGATTGATCCAGGTGGATATCAATGGCCACCCACCTTTTCCAAATGGCTCAAAGCCATTTTCTAGCAATTTTGGCAATTTACTATTTTTAGTAGGTTTTAACTTCCGGGGCCATTTTGAGGGCCCAAATGAAGGCTTTTCGAGATAGAGGTTCTCAATTATATATAAATTCATAATTGATACCCCAAAATGAATCTCCTCGACGATACCTTTCCAACAAGCTATCACATGCCTAAAATGAAGATAGTATGCAAACGTTATGACCCCGGGAGGTTGATGTACTCACTTACCCAAATGGGGCCCACATGATTTTTGGCACTTCATCTCCTAGGATTAGGTTTTTGGATGTCTAGGGTATTTGGAATTCCTTCTTATTATAAAAAGGCCTTCATAGTCTCATTGTAATATTCTTATTGCGAATGTGAGTAGTCGTCATATCTCTTCTCAGAGATAAGCTGCCACCATTCTATCGAGTCTTTCACTCTGTATTTTACAGTCTCTGTACATTTATTTCGTTAATAAAAATCATGTAGTACTGTATATCTGTGTTTATGGTTGCATCTATGATATGTTTATGTTATATTATTGAATATCTGTGATATCTTTGTGCATTTCTTTATTATATCTCCAATCTCATTTTGTGCCAAAAATAATCTAGATCAGTGGTATCAGAGCATGCTCCTCTTGATAATTTTTTCAGTGCATGTCCCCGACGAGGTATGATTATAGCAAGTTTGGTCTCGAGCTTGTGTCTCTTGAAAACAATTTCTCTCACACACCCAAGAAACCCTCAATGGCAGAAGAAACGAAAAACGATTGAGCAGACGATCCTATCAATGTATTGCTTGAGCAAGCTTTCACGTGACAGATGGACAAAATCATGGAGAATTTTTCCCATATCCTTAAACGCCTACCGATAGCATCAGGTGCATCTTCATCAATCGACCACTTTGGAGGCACCTCGCCTTTCAAGGTACAAGTTAATTTTGATATTCCTGTAGATGCAGAAGCCCTAGAAAAATGGTTAACTCTGCTAGAAGGTTTTTTCTCTGTTCACAATTTTTCCAACAAAGAAAATATCACCTTTGTACTCCTTAAATCTCTCCCTCATGTCAAGCATTGGTGGGAAACTTACTGGGAGAAAAGTTCCATGGAGTATTCCAGAATATATGGGGCCGATCCCACTTGGGATATTTTTGTGGATGCGGTAAAATAATAGTATTACCCTGTTGGAAACTATGAGGACCAGTAGATGAGATGGACCACACTCTAGCAAGAGAGGGGCCAAGCATTTATAGATTTCACCAATACCTTCCATATGTTGCGCACCAAGTTGGGTATCAAAGACTCTGAGCGACATTTGGTTCTGAAATATCATGGGGCTCTACATAGATACATCCAGACTGAAATGGATTTTCTGTACATCTCATCACTCGGTGCTGCTTATTGATATGATGTTAAAATTGAGGAGAAATTTAAGCACTAGAACAAATGAGAGTTAGGGTCTGCAAATCCAAAACAACCAAAGTATGACAAAGATGACCCTAACAAATAGTCTCTTGAAAACCAGTCCAAGACACATGAAAAGAAGGTTCACGGGAATACAAATAAGGACACTGAAAAATCGTGTGATTTCAACTAGAGCCCTTGGGACAACACCGATGAATGTCACTAAAAATAGTCATTGGTGGACAAGATCAAAGACAAGGAGTGGAACCCTGATTCAAAATCTTATTCTGAAAATACTGGTAAAGGATAGATCAGTGACATAGACCCCACTGTAGTGACCGCAATAATTCAACCAGAAGAACCAACAGATCCTTAAGAGGTGGGGCACCTTTTTCATTCACATATGTGGGTGAAGGGGACCCCACTGCATTTTACTGTTGATAGCGGAATCCAGAAGAACCTCATCTTAGCATATGTCATCAAACAGTATGGATTATCAACAACACCACACCCATAGCCATACAACATCGGGTTGCTTCGGGAAGGATGATATCTCCGTGTCAACCAAGATTGTCGATTGTCATATGACATCCAACCCTTCAAGGATGATGTATTATGTGATGTTTCCCCATTGGATGTCTTTGATGTTCTCTTGGGACAACAATATATGTGGAGACTCCATGTTGTTTATGAGTCTCGACCCCGTAGTGTCATTGTTACTTTGGGGGGTCATCTCTACAGAATACCAGAGGTAATTCCGACTATTGTTCCACCTAAAAAGAGCCGCAAGGTAGTATCTCATACTACAAAATTCATCTTCTTAACAATATTTTCAAAAGGAGAACAAAAGGACACTGCAACCACTATAGCCTTTCCCCAAGCACCTTCTATCCAACGAAAGAAGATCTTCACAAGGCTACAACAAAGGGAAAAAATTCCTTATGCACATCATCCTCTCATGTATCTCAACTTCTTGAATAGCCTCAACCTCGACAGGTTCATGACAAATTTCCACAAAATGTGCAACGCGACATCTCTAGCAGGACAAGCAGCTCACCAAGATGCAGATTCAACAAACGCTTTTCCCTCTCTCTTGGGAACTGAATGCAATGGAGACCATTTCTTCCTAAGGAGGGAGGATTGATCCAGGTGGATATTGGTGGCCACCCACCTTTTACAAATGGCTCCAAACCATTTTCTGGCAATTTTGGCAATTTACTATTTTTAGCAGGTTTTAACTTCCTGATCCATTTTGAGGGCCCAAATGAAGTTTTTTGAAGATAAAGGTTCTTAATGATATTAAAAGGCATAATTTATCCCCCAAAATGAATCTCCTCAACGATACCTTTCCAATGAGCTATCACACACCTAAAACGGAGATCATATGCAAACGTTACGACCTCAGGAAGTTGATGTACTCACTTACCGAAATGGGGCCCACATGACTTTTGGCACTTTATCTCCTAGGATTAGGTTCTTGGATGTATAGGGTTTTGGGCATTCCTAATTATTGTAAAAAGGCCTTCATAGTCTCATTGTAATCATCTTCTTTTGAATGGCGACATTCGGTTTTGAAATACCGTGGGGCTCTACATAGATACATCCAGACTGAAATGGATTTTCTGGACATCTCATCACTCGATGCTTCTTATTGATATGATGTTAAAATTGGGCAGAAATTTAACAGATAGGAAAGGAAGGGTCATGGGAAGAGAAAGAAGGACACCAGAAAATGGTGTGATTTCCATAAAATCCCTTGGCACAACACCGATGAATGTCGCTCAAAAGAGTCATTGGTGGCCGAGATCAAAGACAAGGAGCCGAACCCTGATTCAGAATCTGATTCTGAAAATATTGGTAAAGGACAGATCAATGACATTGACCCCACTGCTATTTTCCTGACCACAACAATTCAACCAGAAGAACCAATAGATCCTAAAGAGGGGCAACACCTTTTTCATTCACATATGTGGGTGAATGGGACCCCACTACATTTTATTGTTGATAGTAGAAGCTAGAAGAACCTCATCTCAGTAGAGGTCGTCAAACAGTTGGGATTGTCGACAACACCACACCCGCAGCCATACAACATTGGGTGGCTTTGGCAAGGATGAGATCTCCATGTCAACCAACAGTGTCAATTGTCATACGACATCCAACCCTTCAAGGATGAGGTATTATGTGATGTTGCCCCACTGGATGTCTATGATGTTCTCTTGGGACAACCATATATGTCTCCCGAAAAAAAATTGAAGAGACAGGAAAATAAGGGTCACGGGAAGACAAAGAAGATCACTAGAAAATGGTGCGATTTCCAAAAGATCCCTTGGCACAACACCGATGAATGTCGCTCAAAAGAGTCATTGGTGGCCAAGCTCAAAGACAAGGAGMCGAACCCTGATTCAGAATCTGATTCTGAAAATACTGGTAAAGTATAGATCAGTGACGCAGACCCCACTGCTATTGTCTTGACCCCACTATGAAATGCCGAAAGGACAACACATGAACATGGTACGATATTTCGACATTTCAAAAATCGAAATAGTCAAGGGTGTATTCCCTTGTACTCGCAAGTCCCGAAACCCCGACTTGCGAAGTCCTGATATGGCATAGTGTGACTTGGATCTACATTATGGCGTTTCGGTACCTGAGACCCCCAAAGGACAGTTTTGTTCTGTGTGTCTACTAGATGCAAAACCTAGAAATGGCCTTGTGTGCATAAAGCTGATACTTCGGTGTTTTGGCTTCCAGAGTGTCGAAGGGCATGAACCCATTGATGTTTTATAACGTGAAATCCTGAAAGGAGAAATCCAGAAATGAGATTAGAAATGAATACCGGTTTCAGATTTTCGTCTCCCGACAAACCTAAGTGTGAGACCTCCTGTCTTCGCATATCCCGAAATCTTGATATGCGAAACCTCTAAATAATAATAGCACGGATGAGATAAGGTGTTTTGGTATTTTGGTACCCAGGATACCTAATGGTAATTTTTCTTGTGCTCGCTAGTCCCAAAAACCTAGTTTACGAATTCTTGAAATGGGTTGAGCGATATATATATATATATATATATATATATATGTATGTAGGATTAGGAGTTTCGGCCCCCAGGAAACCCAGGTGCGAGACCTCCTGCTGCAGCATATCCTGAAATCTCAGTGGAGGACACCCTAATATAGTGAAACATGTTAGAGAATGGGAATTTCGGAGTTTCGCCTCCTGGGAAACCCAGGTGCGAGACCTCCTGTCATAGCCCATCCCGAAATCCCGATGGAGGAAACCCCAAAATAGTGACGCATGTTAGTGTTTGATGTTTCGGAGTTTCGGCTCCCGAGAAACCCAGGTGAGAGACATCCTATCCTCACACATCCCAAAATCCTGATGGAGTAAACCCCTAAAGGTGGAGTGACATGTTTTAATCCGAGGCATTTTTAGTTATAACAAACTATTCGTCCCCTTCAGATTTCGACACTTCGAGAGACAAGAGAGAAAGGGCAGTGCATGCATCACGATTTCCTAAATCGAGAAAGTTGACGAGAACCTCTATGATAAGGCTAATGGTCAAAGGCGCTAATCATATGAGTGTGGTTAAGAGGTAGCAGGGTCTGTATCAGGTCCCGTAGCGAATCAGGGATTCTGTCCATCGGAGAAAAGATGAAAAAAGGCCGAAAAGTTTCTATCCCTTGGTGGGTGTGTTACAAGAAATTTAAGCACTAGAACAAATGGGAGTTTGGGTCTGCAAATATGCAACAACCAAAGTATGAAAAATATGTCCCTAACAAACAATCTCCCAAAAACCAGTCCAAGACACAGGAAAAGAAGGGTCACAGGAAGACAAAGAAGGACACTGAAAAATGGTGCAATTTCCAAGAAAACCCTTGGCACAACACCGATGAATGTCACTCAAAATAGTCATTGGTGGCCAAGATCAAAGACAAGCAGCTGAACCCTGATTCAGAATCTGATTATGAAAATACTGGTAAAGGACAGATCAGTGATGCAGACCCCACTGATATTGTCATGACCGCAGTAGTTCAACCAGAAGAACCAACATATCTGAAGAGGGGGAGCACCTTTTTCATTCATAGATGTGGGTGAAGAGGACCCCACTGCATTTTATTTTTGATAGCGAAAGCCAGAATAACCTCATCTCAGCAGAGATCGTCAAACAACTAGGATTGTCGACAACACCAAACCTAGAGCCATACAACATCGGGTGGCTTTGGCAAGGATGAGATGTCCATTTCAACCAATAGTGTCGATTGTCATATAACATCCAACCCTTCAAGGATGAGGTAATATGTGATGTTTCCCCACTGGATGTCTTTGATGTTCTCTTAGGCCAACCATATATGTGGATATGCCATGTTTTTTATGAGTCTCGACCCCGTAGTGTCATTGTTACTTTGGGGGGTCATCTCTACAGAATACTAGAGGTAGTTCCAGCTATTGTTCCACCTAAAAAGAGCCACAAGGTAGTATCTCATATTACAAAATTCATCTTCTTCACAATTTGTTCAAAAGGAGAACAAAGGACATTGCAATCACTACAACCTTGCCCCAAGCACCTTCTATCCAAGGGAAGAAGATTGACAAGGTTGCAGAAAATTGAAAAGATTCCTTATGCACATCGTCCTCTCATGTATCTTGAATTTTTGAACAGCCTCAACCTCTTTGTGACATATTTCCACAAACTGAGCAGCGCGACGTCTCCAGCAAGACAAGCAACTCACCAAGATGTAGATTCAACAAACGCCTTTCCCTCTCCCCCGGGAACTCAACACAATGGAGACCATTTCTTCCTAAAGAGGGAGGATTGATCCAGGTGGATATCGGTGGCCACCCACCTTTTCCAAATCGCTCAAAACTATTTTCTGACAATTTTGACAATTTACTATTTTTAGCATGTTTTAACTTCTCGGGCCATTTTGAGGGCCCAAATGAGGGTTTTTCTATATATAGGTTCTCAATTATATCCGAAGGCATAATTTAGCTTCTAAAATGAATCTCCTCGACAATACCTTTCCAACAGGCTATCACATGCCTAAAACTGAGACCGTCTGCAAATGTTACGACCCGGGGAAGTTGATGTACTCACTTACCCAAATGGGGCCCAGATGACTTTTGGCGCTTCATCTCCTAGGATTATGTTTTTGGATGTCTAAGGTTTTTGTCATTCCTTCTTACTGTAAAAAGGCCTTCGTAGCCTCATTGTAATCATCTTCTTGCGAATGCGAGTAGTCATCATATCTCTTCTCAGAGATAAGTTGCCACCATTCTATCGAGTCTTTCAGTCTGTATTTTACATTCTCTGTACATTTATTTCATTAATAGAAATCATGTATTAGTATATATATGTGTTTATGGTTTCATATATGATATATTTCTTTTATATTATTGAATATCTGCGATATCTCTATGCATTTATTTATTATATCTCCAATCTCATTTCGTGCCGAAAATAATCCAGATTAGTGGTATCAGAGCAGGCTTCTCTTGATCGTTTTTTCAGTGCATGTCCTCGATGAGGTATAATGATAGCAAGTTGTGTCTCGATCTTGTTTCTCTTGAATACAATCGCTCTCACACACCCTAGAAACACTCAATGGCAGAAGAAAAGAAAAATGATGGAGTAGACGATCCTATCAATCTATTGCTTGAGCAAGCTCTCACGCGACTGAGGGACGAAATGATGGATAATTTTCCCACATTATTAAACGCCTACCGATAGCGTTAGGCACATCTTAATCAAGAGGCCACTTTGGAGGCACCTCGCCTATCAAGGTACAAGTTAATTTTGATATTCCTATATTTGAAGGATAGATAGATGTAGGAGCCCTAGAAAAATGGTTAACTCTGCTAGAAGGTTATTTTTCTCTTCACAATTTTTACGACAAAGAAAAGATCACCTTCACACTCCTTAAAGCTCTCCCTCATGTCAAACATTCGTGGGAAACTTACTGGGAGGAAAATTCCACAGAGGATTCTGGAAAATATGGGGTCGATCCCACTTGGGATTGTTTTGTGGATGCGGTAAAAGAACAGTATTACCCTGTTGGCAACTATGAGGACCAGTAGATGAGATGGACCACACTGCGGCAAGAGAGGGGCCAAGTAGTTATGGAGTTCACCAATACCTTCCATACCTTGCGCACCAAGTTGGGTATCAAAGACTCTGAGCAATATTTGGTTCTGAAATATCGTGGGGCTCTACATAGATACATTCAGAATGAAATGGATTTTCTGGACATTTCATCACTCGGTGTTGCTTATTGATATGCTGTTAAAATTGAGCAGAAATTGAAGCACCAGAAAAAATGGGAGTTTGGGTCTGCAAATCCGCAACAAGCAAAGTATGACAAAGACGGTCCTAAAAAACAGTCTCCCGAAAACCATTCCAAGACATAGGAAAAGAAGGGTCACTGGAAGAGAAAGAAGGAGACCAAAAAATGGTGCGATTTCCACAAAATCCCTTGGCACAACACCGATGACTGTCGCTCAAAACAATCATTGGTGGCTGAGATCAAAGACAAGGAGCTGAACCCTGATTCAGAATCTGATTCTGAAAATACTAGTAAAGGATATATCAGTGACGCATACCCCACTACTACTGTCGCAACTGCAGTAATTCAACCAGAAGAATGAATAGATCTTGAACAGGGGGACCAACTTTTTCATTCATAGATGTGGGTGAACGGGACCCAACTGCATTTTATTGTTGATAGTGGAAGCCAGAAGAACCTCATCTCAGTAGAGGTCATAAAATAGTTGGGATTGTCGGAAAAACCACATGTGCAACCATCAACATCGAGTGGCTTCAGCAAGGATGAGATCTCTGTGTCAACCAACAATGTCAATTGTCATACGAGATCCAATCCTTCAAGGATGAGGTATTATTTCATGTTTCCCCACTGGATGTCTGTGATGTTCTCTTGGGCCAACCATATATGTGGATATGCCATGATGTTTATGAGTCTCGGCCCCGTAGTGTCATTGTTACATTGCGGGGTCATCTCTACAGAATACTAGAGGTCATTCCAACTATTGTTCCACCTAAAAAGCGCTGCAAGGTAGTACCTCATACTGCAAAATTCAACTTCTTCACACTCTGGACAAAAGGAGAACAAAAGGACACTGCAACCACTACAGCCATGCCCCAAGCACCTTCTATCCAACAGAAGAAGGTCGACAAGGCTTTAGCAAAGGTAAAATATTCCTTCTGCACGTCGTCCTCTCACGTATCTTGACATGTTGAACAACCTCAACCTCGACAGGTTCGTGACAGATTTCCACAAACTGAGCAATGCGACGTCTCCAGCAAGACAAGCAACTCACCAAGATGCAGATTCAACAAATTTTTTTCCCTCTCCCCCGGGAACTCAATGCAATGGAGACCATTGATTCCTAATGAGGGAGGATTGATCCAGGTGGATATCAGTGGCCACCCACCTTTTCCAAATGGCTCAAAGCCATTTTCTAGAAATTTTGGCAATTTACTATTTTTAGCAGGTTTTAAATACATAATTGATCTACTAAAATGAATATCCTCAGTGATACCTTTCCAGCGAGCTATCACACGCCTAAAACGGAGATCGTATGCAAATGTTACGACCCCGGGAAGTTGATGTACTCACTTACCCAAACGGGGCCCACATGACTTTTGGCACTTCATCTCCTAGGATTAGGTTTTTGGATGTCTAGGGTTTTTGGCATTCCTTCTTATTATAAAAAGGCCTTCATAGTCTCATTGTAATCTTCTTCTTGCGAATGTGAGTAGCCATCGTATCTCTTCTCAGAGATAAGCTGCCACCATTCTATCGAGTCTTTCACTCTGTATTTTATAGTCTTTGTACATTTATTTCATTAATAGAAATCATGTAGTAATGTATATCTGTGTTTATGGTTGCATCTATGATATGTTTATGTTATATTATTGAATATCTTCCATATCTCTGTGCATTTATTTATTATATCTCCAATCTCATTTTGTGCCAAAAATAATCTGGATCAGTGGTATCAGAGCAGGCTTCTCTTGATCATTTTTTCAGTGCATGTCCCCGATGAGGTATGATTATAGCAAGTTGGGTCTCAAGCTTGTCTCTCTTGAAAACAATTTCTCTCGCACACCTAAGAAACCCTCAATGGTATAAGAAAAGAAAAATGATGGAGAAGACGATCCTATCAATCTATTGCTTGAGCAAGCTCTCACTTGGAGCAAACATTGGTGGGAAACTTACATGGAGAAAAGTTCCATAGAGGATTCTGGAATATATGGGTACGATCCCACTTGGGATATTTTTGTGGATGTGGTAAAAGAATAGTATTACCCTGCTGGAAACTATGAGGAATAGTACATGAGATGGACCACATTGCGACAAGAGAGGGGCCAAGCAGTTACGGATTTCACCAATACCTTCCATACCTTGCGCACCAAGCTGGGTACCAATGACTCTGAGTGAAATTTGGTTCTAAAATTCCATGGGGCTCTACATAGATACATCCATACTGAAATGGATTTTTTGGACATCTCATCACTCGGTGCTGCTTATTGATATGATGTTAAAATTGAGGAGAAATTTAAGCACCAGAACAAACAGGAGTTAGGGTCTACCAATCCACAACAGCCAAAGTATGACAAAGACGACCCTAACAAATAGTCTCCCGAAAACCAGTCCAAGACACAGGAAAAGAAGGTTCATGGGAATAAAAATAAGGACATTGGAAAATGGTGCGATTTCCACTAAAGCCCTTCGTACAACACCGATGAATGTCACTAAAATAGTCATTGGTGGACGAGATCAAAGACAAGGAGTGGAACCCTGATTCAAAATCTTATTAAGAAAATACTGGTAAATGACATATCAGTGACACAGGCCCCACTGCTATTGTAGCGACCGTAATAATTCAACCAGAAGAACCAATAGATCCTAAGGAGGGGGAGCACCTTTTTCATTCATAGATGTGGGTGAAGGGGACCCCACTGCATTTTATTGTTGATAGTGGAAGCTAGAAGAACCTCATCTTAGCATAGGCCATCAAACAGTTGGGATTGTCAACAACACCACACCCGTAGCCATACAACATTGGGTGGCTTCGGCAAGGACAAGATATCCGTGTCAACCAACATTTTCGATTGTCATACAAAATCCAACCCTTCAAGGATGACGTATTATGTGATGTTTTCCCACTGGATGTCTGTGATGTTCTCTTGGGCCAACAATATATGTGGAGATGCCATGTTGTTTATGAGTCTCGACCCCGTAGTGTCATTGTTACTTTGGGGGGTCATCTCTATAGAATACCAGAGGTAATTCTGACTATTGTTCCACCTAAAAAGATCATCAAGGTAGTATCTCATATTGCAAAATTCATCTTCTTCACAATCTTTTCAAAAGGAGAACAAAAGGACACTGCAGCCACTACAGCCTTGACCGAAGCACCTTCTATCTCAAATTTCCCCAAGGCTACAACAAAGAGAAAAAATTCCTTCGTCACATCATCCTCTCACGTATCTCGACTTCTTGAACAGCCTCAACCTCGATAGGTTCGTGACATATTTCCACAAACTGTGCAACACAACGTCTCCAACAGGACAAGCAGCTCACCAAGATGTAGATTCAACAAACGCTTTTCCCTCTCTCCTGGGAACTCAATGCAATGGATACCATTTCTTCCTAAGGAGGGACGTTGATCCAGGTGGATATCAGTGGCCACCCACCTTTTCCAAATGGCTCCAAACCGTTTTCTGACAATTTTGACAATTTACTATTTTTAGCAGGTTTTAACTTCCGTAGCCATTTTGAGAGCCCAAATGAAGTTTTTTCAAGATATAGTTTCTCAATGATATTCGAAGGCATAATTGATCCCCCAAAATTAATCTCCTCGATGATACCTTTCCAACGAGCTATCACATGCCTAAAACAAAGATCGTATGCAAACGTTACCACATGGAGAAGTTGTTGTACTCACTTACCGAAATGGGGCCCACATGACTTTTGGCATTTCATCTCCTAGGATTAGGTTTTTGGATGTCTAGGGTTTTTGGCATTCTTGTTTATTGTAAAAAGGCCTTCATAGTCTCATTGTAATCATCTTCTTGCGAATGGAAACATTTGGTTTTGAAATACCATGGGGCTCTACATAGATACATCCAGACTGAAATGGATTTTTTGGACATCTCATCACTCGGTGCTTCTTATTGATATGCTATTAAAACTGAGCAGAAATTTAACAAATAGGAAAAGAAGGGTCACGGTAAGACAAAGAAGGACACCGGAAAATGGTGTGATTTCCACAAAATCCCTTGGCACAACACTGATGAATGTCGCTCAAAAGAGTCATTGGTGGTCGAGATCAAAGGCAAGGAGCCGAACCCTGATTCAGAATCTGATTTTGAAAATAATGGTAAAGGAAAGATCAGTGACGCTGACCCCACTGCTATTGTCCTGATCGCAACAATTCAACTAGAAGAACCAACAGATCCTGAAGAGGGGCAGCACCTTTTTCATTCACAGATGTGGGTGAAGGGGACCCCACTTCATTTTATTGTTGATAACAGAAGCCAGAAGACCCTCATCTCAGTAGAGGTCATCAAACATTTGGGATTGTTGACAACACCACACCCGCAACCATACAACATCGGGTGGCTTCGACAAGGACGAGATCTCCATGTCAACCAACAGTGTCCATTGTCATACGACATCCAACCCTTCAAGGATGAGGTATTATGTGATGTTTCCCCACTGGAGGTCTATGATGTTCTCTTGGGCCAACCATATATGTCTCCCAAAAAAAAATTGAAGAGACAGGAAAAGAAGGGTCACAGGAAGAAAAAGAAGGACACTGGAAAATGGTGCGATTTCCACAATATCCCTTGGCACAACACCGATGAATGTCGCTCAAAAGAGTCATTGGTGGCCGAGATCAAAGACAAGGAGCCGAACCCAGATTCAGAATCTAATTCTGAAAATACTAGTAAAGAACACATCAGTGACGTAGACCCCACTGCTATTGTCTTGACCGGACTATGAAATCCCGAAAGGACAACACACGAACATGGTACGATATTTCGACATTTTGAAAATCGAAATACTCAATGGTGTATTCCCTTGTACTCGCAAGTCCTGAAACCCTGACTTTAAAAGTCCCAATATGGAATAGTGTGACTTGGATCTACATTTTGGCATTTTGGTACCCGAGACCCCCAAAGGACAGTTTTGTTCCGTGTGTCTACTAGATGCAAAACCTAGAAATAGTCTAGTGCGCATAAAGATGATACTTTGGTGTTTTGTGTTCCGGAGTGCTAAAGGGAATGAACCCATTGACGTTTTATAACATGAAATCCCAAAAGGAGAAATCCTGAAATGAGCTTAGAAATGAATACCGGTTTCGCAGTTTTGGCTCCCGGGAAACCTAAGTGTGAGACCTCTTGTCTACGCGTATCCCAAAATCCCGATATGCGAAACCCCAAAATAATAATAGCATGGATGAGATAGGGTGTTTTATTATTTCGGCACCCATGATACCTAACGGTAATTTTTCTTGTGCTCGCCAGTCCCGAAAACCTAGTTTGTGAATTCCTGAAATGGGTTGAAGGACATATATATACATGTATGTAGGATTCGGAGTTTCGGCTCCCAGGAAACCCACGTGTGAGACCTCCTGTCGTCACATATCCTGAAATCTCGATGGAGGAAACCCAAAAATAGTGAAGTATGTTAGAGTCTTGTCTTTTCAGAGTTTCGGCTCCCGAGAAACCCAGGTGCGAGACCTCCTGTTATTGCACATCCCGAAATCCCGATGGAGGAAACCTCAAAATAGTGACGCAAGTTAGTGTTTGATATTTCAGAGTTTCAACCCTCGGGAGACCCAGGTGCGAGACCTCCTGTCCTTGCACATCCTGAAACCCCGATGGAGTAAACCTTGAAAGGTGGAGTGACATGTTTTAATCCGAGGCACTTTTAGTTATAACAAACTATTGGTCCCCTTCGGATTTTGGCACTTCGAGAGACAAGAGAGAAAGGGGAATGCATGCATCGCGATTTCCCGAATCGCAAAATCCAATGAGCACCTCTTTGATAAGGCCGATGGTCAAAGGCGTCAATCATATGAGTGTGGTTGAGGGGTAGCACGGTCTGTATCAGGTCCCGTAGGGATTAGGGGATTCTGTCCATCGGAGAAAAGATGAAAAAATGCCAAAAAATTTCTATCCCTTGGTAGGTGTGTTACAAGAAGTTTAACCACCAGAACAAATGGGAGTTCGGGTCTGCAAATCTGCAACAACCAAAGTATGACAAAGATGGCCCTAAAAAACAATCTCCCAAAAACTAGTCCAAGACATAGAAAAAGAAGGGTCACGGGAAGACAAAGAAGGACACCAAAACATGGTGTGATTTCCACAAAATCCCTTGGCACAACACCAATGAATGTCTCTCAAAACAGTCATTGGTGGCCAAGAACAAACACAAGGAGCCGAACCCTGATTCTGAATCTGATTCTGAAAATACTGGTAAAGGACAGATCAGTGACGCAGACCCCACTGCTATTGTCGCAACCACAACAGTTCAATCAGAAGAACCTATATATCATGAAGAGGGGGAGTGCCTTTTTCATTCATATATGTGGGTGAAGAGGACCCCACTACATTTTATTGTTCATAGTGGAAGCCAGAAGAACCTCATCTCAGCAGAGGTCGTCAAACAACTGGGATTGTCGACAACACCACACCCGGAGCCATACAACATCGGGTGGATCTGGCAAGGACGAGATCTCCGTGTCAACCAATAGTGTCGATTTTCATATGACATCCAACCCTTCAAGGATGAGGTATTATGTGATTTTTCCCCACTGGATGTCTTTGATGTTCTCTTGGGCCAACCATATATGTGGATATGCCATGTTGTTTATGAGTCTCGACCCCGTAGTGTCATTGTTACTTTGGGGGGTCATCACTACATAATACTAGAGGTAGTTCCAACTACTGTTCCACCTAAAAGGAGCCACAAGGTAGTATTTCATACTGCAAAATTTAGCTTCTTCACAATCTGTACAAAAGGAGAACAAAAGGACACTGCAATCACTACAACCTTTCCCCGAGCACCTTCTATCCAACGAAAGAAAGTCGACAAGGTTGCAGCAAAGGGAAAAAATTCCTTTTGTACATCGTCGTCTCACGTATCTTGACTTTTTGAACAGCCTCAACCTCGACAGTTTCATGACATATTTCCACAAACTGAGCAGCGCGACATCTCTAGCAAGACAAACAGCTCACCAAGATGCAGATTCAACAAACGCTTTTCCCTCTCTCCCGGGAACTCAACGCAATGGATACCATTTATTCCTAAGGGGGGAGGATTGATCTAGGTGGATATCGGTGGCCACCCACCTTTTCCAAATGGCTCAAAACCATTTTCTGACAATTTTGGCAATTTACTATTTTTAGCAGGTTTTAACTTCTCGGGCCATTTTGAGGGCCCAAATGAGGGTTTTTCTATATATATAGGTTCTCAATGATATCCAAAGGCATAATTTAGCTTCCAAAATTAATCTCCTCAATGATACCTTTCCAACAAGCTATCACATGCCTAAAACTGAGATTGTCTGCAAAAGTTACGACCCCGGGAAATTGATGTACTCACTTACCCAAACGGGGCCCACATGACTTTTGGCGCTTCATCTCCTAGGATTATGTTTTTGGATGTCTAGGGTTTTTTTCATTCCTTCTTATTGTAAAAATTCCTTCATAGCCTCATTGTAATCATTTTCTTGCGAATGCGAGTAGCCATCATATCTCTTCTCAGAGATAAGTTGCCACAATTCTATCGAGTCTTTCACTCTGTATTTTACATTCTCTGTACATTTATTTCATTAATAGAAATCATGTATTACTATATATCTATGTTTATGGTTTCATCTCTGATATATTTCTTTTATATTATTGAATATCTCCGATATCTCTACTTCATTTCTTTATTATACTCTGATCTCATTTCGTGCTGAAAATAATCCGGATCAGTGGTATCAGAGCAGGCTGCTCTTGATCATTTTTTCAGTGCATGTCCATGATGAGGCCTGATTATAGAAATTTGGGTCTCCAGCTTGTCTCTATTGAAGACAATCACTCTCATACACCTAAGAAACACTCAATGGTGGAAGAAAAGAAAAACGACAGAGAAGACGATCCTATCGATCTATTGCTTGAGCAAGCTCTCATGCGACTGAGGGACGAAATGATGGATAATTTTCCCACATTCTTAAATGTCTTCTGATAGCATCAGGCGCATCTTAATCAAGAGGCCACTTTGGAGACACCTCGCCTATCAAGGTACAAGTTAATTTTGATATTCTTGTATTTGAAGGATAGATAGATGCAGAAGCCTTAGAAAAATGGTTAACTCTACTAGAAGGTTATTTCTCTCTTCACAACTTTTATGAAAAAGAAAAAATCAACTTCGCACTCCTTAAAACTCTCCCGCATGTCAAACATTGGTGGGAAACTTACTGGGAGGAAAATTCCACAGAGGATTCTGGAATATATGGGGTCGATCCCACTTGGGATTGTTTTGTGGATGCGCTAAAAGAACAATATTACCCTGTTGGCAACTATGAGGACCAGTAGATGAGATGGACCACACTGTGGAAAGAGAGGGGCCAAGCAATTCTGGAGTTCACAAATGCCTTCTATACCTTTCACACCAAGTTGGGTATCAAAGACTCTGAGCAACATTTGGTTCTAAAATATCATGGGGCTCTACATAGATACATCCAGACTTGAATGGATTTTCTGGACATTTCATCACTCGGTGCTGCTTATTGATATGTTGTTAAAATTGAGTAGAAATTGAAGCACCAGAACAAATGGGAGTTCATGTCTGCAAATCTGTAACAACCAAAGTATGAAAAAGACGTCCCTAACAAACAGTCTCCCGAAAACCAATCCAAGACATAGGAAAAGAAGGGTCACTGGAAGACAAAGAAGGAGACCAGAAAATGGTGTGATTTCAACAAAATCCCTTGGCACAACACCGATGAATGTCGCTCAAAATAGTCATTGGTGGTCGAGATCAAAGAAAAGGAGCCGAACCCTGATTCAAAATCTGATTCTGAAAATACTAGTAAAGGACAGATCAGTGACGCAGACCCCACTGCTACTGTCACGACTGCAGTAATTCAACCAGAAGAACCAATAGATCCTGAACAGAGGGAGCGCCTTTTTCATTCACAGATGTGGGTGAAGGGGACCCGACTGCATTTTATTGTTGATAGCAGATGCCAAAAGAACCTCATCTCAATAGAGGTCGTCAAAAAGTTGGGATTGTCGACAAAACCACACGTACAACCATCAACATCAGGTGGCTTCGACAAGGACGAGATCTCCATGTCAACCAATAGTGTCAATTGTCATTTGACATCCAACCCTTCAAGGATGAGGTATTATTTGATGTTTTCCCACTGGATGTTTGTGATGTTTTCTTGGGCCAACCATATATGTGGAGATGCCATGATGTTTATGAGTCTCGACCCCGTAGTGTCATTGTTACTTTGCAGGGTCATCTCTAAAGAATACTAGAGTTCATTCCAACTACTGTTCCATCTAAAAAGTGATGCAAGGTAGTATCTCATACTGTAAAATTCACCTTCTTCACACTCTGCACAAAAGGAGAACAAAAGGACACTACAACCACTGCAGCCTTTCCCCCAGCACCTTCTATCCAACAGAAGTAGGTCAATAAGGCTTTAGCAAAGGGAAAAGATTCCTTCTGCACATCATCCTCTCATGTATCTTGACTTGTTGAATAGCCTCAACCTCGACAGGGTCATGACAGATTTCCACAAACTGAGCAATGCGACGTCTCCAACAAGACAAGCAACTCACCAAGATGCAGATTCAACAAATGCTTTTCCCTCTCCCCTAGGAACTCAATTCAATGGATACCATTTCTTTCAAATGAGGGAGGATTGATCCAGATGGATATCATTGGCCACCCACCTTTTCCAAATGGATCAAAGCCATTTTCTGGCAATTTTGGCAATTTACTATTTTTAGCAAGTTTTAACTTTCGGGGCCATTTTGAGGGCCCAAATGAAGGATTTTTGAGATAGAGATTCTCAATGATATCTAAAATCATAATTGATCCCCCAAAATTAATCTCCTTGATGATACCTTTCCAACGAGCTATCACACGACTAAAACAGAGATCGTATGCAAACGTTACGACCCTGGGAAGTTGATGTACTCACTTACCCAAACGGGGCCCACATGACTTTTGGCACTTCATCTCCTAGGATTAGGTTTTTGGATGTCTATGGTTTTTGGAATTCCTGCTTATTATAAAAAGGCCTTCATAGTCTCATTGTAATCTTCTTCTTGCGAATGTGAGTAGCTGTCGTATCTCTTCTCAGAGATAAGTTGCCACCATTCTATCAAGTCTTTCACCCTGTATTTTACAGTCTCTGTACATTTATTTCATTAATAGAAATCATGTAGTACTGTATATATATGTTTATGGTTTCATCTATGATATGTTTATTTTATATTATTGAATATATACGATATCTCTGTGCATTTCTTTATTATATCTCCAATATCATTTTGTGCCAAAAATAATCTGGATCAGTGGTATCAAAGCAGGCTGCTCTTGATCATTTTTTCAGTGCAGGTCCCCGAGGAGGTATGATTATAGAAAGTTGGGTGTCGAGCTTGTCTCTCTTGAAAATAATTTCTCTGGCACACCCAAGAAACCCTCAATGGCATAAGAAAATAAAAATGACGGAGCAGACGATCCTATCAATCTATTGCTTGAGGAAGCTCTCACGCGACAGATGGACTAAATCATGGAGAATGTTTCCAACATCCTTATATGCCTACCGATAGCATCAGACGCATCTTCATCAAGTGACCACTTTGGAGGAACCTCACCTTTCAAGGTACAAGTTAATTTTGATATTCCTGTAGATGCAAAAGCCCTAGAAAAATGGTTAACTCTGCTAGAAGGTTATTTCTCTGTTCACAATTTTTCCAACAAAGAAAATATCACCTTCGTACTCTTTAAAGCTATCCCTCATGTCAAACATTGGTGGGAAACTTACTGGGAGAAAAGTTCCACAGAGGATTCTGGAATATATGGGGCCGATAACACTTGGGATATTTTTGTGGATGCGGTAAAAGAATAGTATTACCCTATTGGAAACTATGAGGACTAGTACATGAGATGGACCACACTGCGACAAGAGAGGGGCCAAGCAGTTACGGATTTCACCAATACCTTCCATACCTTACACACCAAGTTGCGTATCAAAGACTCTGAGTGACATTTGGTTCTGAAATACCGTGGATCTATACATAGATACATCCAGACTGAAATTGATGTTCTGGACATCTCATCACTTGGTGATTATTACTCATATGATGTTAAAATTGAGGAGAAATTTAAGCACCATAACAAACAGGAGTTGGGGTCTGCAAATCCACAACAACCAAAATATGACAAAGACGACCCTAATAAATAGTTTCCCGAAAACCAGTCCAAGAGACAGGAAGAGAAGGTTCACGGGAATACAAATAAGGACACTGGAAAATGGTGTGATTTCCACTAAATCCCTTGGCACAACAACGATGAATGTCACTAAAACAGTCATTGGTGTCCGAGATAAAAGACAAGGAGTGGAACCCTGATTCAAAATCTTATTCTGAAAATATTGGTAAAGAACATATCAGTGACACAGACCCCACTGCTATTGTAGAGACCACAATAATTCAACCAGAAGAACCAACAGATCCTGAAGAGGGGGAGCGCCTTTTTCATTCACAGATGTGGGTGAAGGGGACCCCACTACATTTTATTGTTGATAGTGGAATCCAGAAGAACCTCATCTCAGCAGAGGTCGTCAAACAGTTGGGATGGTCAATAACACCACACCTGCAGCCATACAACATCGGGTGGCTTCGGCAAGGATGAGATCTTCGTGTCAACCAACATTGTCGATTGTCATACGACAACCAACCCTTCAGGGATGACGTATTATGTGATGTTTCCCCACTGGATGTCTGTGATGTTCTCTTGGGCCAACAATATATGTGGAGACACCATGTTGTTTATGAGTCTCGACCTTGTAGTGTCATTGTTACTTTGGGGGGTCATCTCTACAGAATACCAGAGGTAATTCCGACTACTGTTCCACCTAAAAAGAGTCGCAAGGTAGTATCTCATACTGCAAAATTCATCTTCTTCACAATCTTTTCAGAAGGAGAACAAAAGGACACTACAACCACTACAGCCTTTCCCCAAGCACCTTCTATCCAATAGAAGCAAATCAACAAGGCTACAACAAAGGGAAAAAATTCCTTCTGCACATCGTCCTCTCATGTATGTCGAATTCTTGAACAGCTTCAACCTCGACAGGTTCATGACAAATTTCCACAAATTGTGCAACGCAACATCTCCAGCAGGACAAGCAACTCACCAAGATGCAGATTCAAAAAACGCTTTTCCCTCTCTCCTGGGAACTAAACGCATTGGAGACCATTTCTTCCTAAGGAGGGACGTTGATCCAGGTGGATATCGGTGGCTACCCACCTTTTCCAAATGGATCCAAACCGTTTTCTGGCAATTTTGGCAATTTACTATTTTTAGCAGGTTTTAACTTCCGGAGCCATTTTGAGGGTCCAAATGAAGTTTTTTCAAGATATAGGTTATCAATGATATTCGAAGGCATAATTGATCCCCCAAAATGAATCTCCTTAATGATACCTTTCCAATGAGCTATCACATGCCTAAAACAAATATCGTATGCAAACGTTATGACCTCGGGAAGTTGATCTCTTGGCACTTCATCTCCTAGGATTAGGTTCTTGGATATATAGGGTTTTTGGCATTCTTGCTTATTGTAAAAAGGCCTTCATAGTCTCATTGTAATCATCTTCTTGCGAATGGTAACATTTAGTTTTGAAATACCGTGGGGCTCTACATAGATACATCTAGATTGAAATGGATTTTCTGGACATCTCATCACTTGGTGCTTCTTATTGATATGCTATTAAAACTGAACATAAATTTAACAGATAGGAAAAGAAGGGTCATGGGAAGACAAAGAAGGACACCAGAAAATGGTGTGATTTTCACAAAATCCCTTGGCACAACATCGATGAATGTCGCTCAAAAGAGTCATTGGTGGCCAAGATCAAAGACAAGTAGCCGAACCTTGATTCAGAATCTGATTTTAAAATACTGGTAAAGGACATATCAGTAATGCTGACCCCACTGCTATTGTCTCGACCGCAACAATTCAACCAGAAGAACCAACAGATCCTGAAGAGGGGCAGCACCTTTTTCATTCACAGATGTGGGTGAAGGGGACCCCACTGCATTTTATTGTTGATAGCAGAAGCCAGAAGACCCTCATCTCAGCAGAGGTCATCAAACAATTGGGATTGTCGACAACACCACACCCACAACCATACAACATCGGGTGGCTTTGGCAAGGATGAGATCTCCATTTCAACCAACAGTGTCGATTGTCATACGACATCCAACCCTTCAAGGATGAGGTATTATGCGATGTTGCCCCACTGGAGGTCTATGATGTTCTCTTGGGCCAACCATATATGTCTCCCAAAAAAAAATTGAAGAGATAGGAAAAGAAGGGTCAGGGGAAGACAAAAAAGGACACCGGAAAATGGTGCGATTTCCACAATATCCCTTGGCACAACACCGATGAATGTCGCTCAAAAGAGTCATTGGTGGTCGATATCAAAGACAAGGAGCCGAACCCAGATTCAGAATCTGATTCTGAAAATACTAGTAAAGGGAAGATCAGTGACGTACACCCCACTGCTATTGTCTTGACCCGACTATGAAATCTCGAAAGGACAACATGCGGACATGGTACGATATTTTGACATTTCGAAAATTGAAATACTCAAGGGTGTATTCCCTTGTACTCGCAAGTCTCGAAACCCCGACTTTCAAAGTCCCAATATGGCATAGTGTGACTTGGATCTACATTTTGGCGTTTTGGTACCCGAGACCCCCAAAGGATAGTTTTGTTCCGTGTGTCTACTAGATGCAAAACCTAGAAATAGTCTAGTGCGCATAAAGCTGATACTTTGGTGTTTTGTCTTCCGGAGTGTCGAAGGGCATGAACCCCTTGACGTTTTATAATGTGAAATCACAAAAGGAGAAATCCCAAAATGAGCTTAGAAATGAATATCGGTTTTGGAGTTTTGGCTCCCAAGAAACCTAAGTGTGAGACCTCCTGTCTACGCGTATCCCAAAATCTCGATATGCGAAACCCCAAAATAATAATAGCATGGATGAGATAGGGTGTTTCAATATTTTGGCACCTAGGATACCTAACGGTAAGTTTTCTTGTGCTCGTCAGTCCCGAAAACCTAGTTTGTGAATTCCTGAAATGGGTTGAAGGACATATATATACATGTATGTAGGATTCGGAGTTTCGGCTCCAAGAAGCCAGAAGAACCTCATCTCATCAAAGGTCGACACACAATTTGGATTCTCGATAACACCACACCCGCAACCATACAACATTGGGTGGATTCGGAAAGGACGAGATCTCCATGTCAACCAACAGTGTCGATTGTCATACGACATCCAACCCTTCAAGGATGAGGTATTATGTGATGTTGCCCCGCTGGATGTTTATGATGTTCTCTTGGGCCAACCATATATGTCTCCCGAAAAAAAATTGAAGAGACAGGAAAAGAAGGGTCACGGGAAGACAAAGAAGGACACCGGAAAATGGTGCGATTTCCATAAAATCCCTTGGCACAACACCGATGAATGTCGCTCAAAAGAGTCATTGGTGGCCGAGATCAAAGACAAGGAGCCGAAACCTGATTCAGAATCTGATTCTAAAAATACTGGTAAAGGACAGATCAGTGACGCAGACCCCACTGTTATGGTCTCGACGCCACTATGAAATCTTGAAAGGACAAAACGCTGACATGGTACGATATTTTGGCATTTCGAAAATCGAAATACTCAAGGGTGTATTCCCTTGTACTCGCAAGTCCCAAAACCCCGACTTGCGAAGTCCTTATATGGCATAGTGTGACTTGGATCTACATTTTCCAATTTTGGTACCCAAGACCCCCAAAGAACAGTTTTGTTTCGTGTGTCTACTAGATGCAAAACCTAGAAATGGCCTAGTGCGTATAAAGCTGATACTTCGGTGTTTTGTCTTGTGGAGTGCCGAAGGGCATGAACCCCTTGACGTTTTATAACTCGAAATCCGGAAAGGAGAAATCCCAAAATGAGCTTAGAAATGAATACCCGTTTCGGAGTTTCGGCTCTCGGGAAACCTAAGTGTGAGACCTCCTGTCTGCATGTATCCCGAAATCCCGATATGCGAAACCCCAAAATAATAATAACATGGATGAGATAGGGTGTTTCTGTATTTTGGCACCCAGGATACCTAACGGTAAGTTTTCTTGTGCTCGCCAATCTCGAAAACCCAGTTTGTGAATTCCCATAATGGGTTGAAGGACATATATATACATATATGTAGGATTCAGAGTTTCGTCTCCCAGGAAACCTAGGTGCGAGACCTCATGTCGTCGCATATCCTGAAATATTGATGGAGGAAACCCCGAAATAGTCAAGTATGTTAGATTCTGGTCTTTTCAGAGTTTCGGTTCCTGGGAAACCCAGGTGCAAGACCTCCTGTCATTGCACATCCCGAAATCTTGATGGAGGACACCCCAAAATAGTGACGCATGTTAGTGATTTATGTTTTGGATTTTTGGCTCCTGGGAAACCTAGGTGCTTGACCTCCTGTCCTTGCAAATCCCAAAATCCCAATGGAGTAAACCCCTAAAGGTGGAGTGACTTGTTTTAATCCGAGGCATTTTTAGTTATAACAAACTATTGGTCCCCTTCATATTTCATCACTTCAAGAGACAAGAGAGAAAGGGGAATGCATGCATCACGATTTCCTGAATCGAGAAATCCAATGAGCACCTCTCTGATAAGGCCGATGGTTAAAGGCATCGATCATATGAGTGTGGTTAAGGGGTAGCAGGGTCTGTATCAGGTCCCGTAGGGATTCGGGGATTCTTTCCATCGAAGAAAAGATGAAAAAAGGCTGAAAAGTTTCTAGCCCTTGTTGGGTGTGTTACAAGAAATTTAAGCACCAGAACAAATGGGAGTTTGGGTATGCAAATCCGCAACAACCAAAGTATGACAAAGACAATCCTAAAAAATAATCTCCCGAAACTAGTCCAAGACACAATAAAAGAAGGGTCATGGGAAGACAAAGAACGACACTGAAACATGGGGCAATTTCCACAAAATCCCTTGGCACAACACCAATGAATGTCGCTCAAAATAGTCATTGGTGGCCGAGATCAAAGACAAGGAGCTGAACCCTGATTAAGAATCTGATTTTGAAAATACTTGTAAAGGACAGATCAGTGATGCAGATCCCACTGCTATTGTCGTGACCAAAATAGTTCAACCAGAAAAACCAACATATCTTGAAGAGGGGGACCGCCTTTTTCATTCATAGATGTGGGTGAAGAGGACCCCACTACATTTTATTGTTGATAGCGAAATCCAAAAGAACCTCATCTCATCCGAGGTCGTCAAACAACTAGGATTGTCGACAACACCACACCCGGATCCATACAACATCGGGTGGATTTGGCAAGGATGAGATCTCTGTGTCAACCAATAGTTTTGATTGTCATATGACATCCAACCCTTCAAGGATGAGGTATTATGTGATGTTTCCCCACTGGATGTCTTTGATGTTCTCTTGGGCCAACCATATATGTGGAGATGCCATGTTGTTTATGAGTCTCGACCCCGTAGTGTCATTGTTACTAGAGGTAGTTCCAATTACTATTCCACCTAAAAATAGCCATAAGATAGTATCTCATACTGCAAAATTCAGCTTCTTCACAATCTATTCAAAAGGAGAACAAAAGGACACTGCAATCACTACAACCTTGCCCCAAGCACCTTATATCCAACGAAAGCAGGTCGACAAGGTTGCAGCAAAGGGAAAATATTCCTTGTGCACATCGTCCTGTCACGTATCTTGAATTGTTGAATAGCCTCAACCTTGACAGTTTCATGACAGATTTCCACAAACTGAGCAGCGCGACGTCTCCAGCAAGACAAGCAACTCACCAAGATGTAGATTCAACAAACGCTTTTCCCTCTCCTTCGAGAAATCAATGCAATGGAGACCATTGCTTCCTAATTATAGATGATTGATCCAAGTGGATATCGATGGCCACCCACCCTTTCCAAATGGCTCAAAACCATTTTCTGACAATTTTGGCCATTTACTATTTTTAGCAAGTTTTAACTTCTCGGGCCATTTTGAGGGCCCAAATGAGGGGTTTTTTTATATATAGGTTCTCAATTATATCCAAAGGAATAATTTACATTCCAAAATGAATCTCCTATATGATACCTTTCTAACAAGATATCACACGCCTAAAACTGAGATCGTATGCAAAAGTTACGATCCCAGGAAGTTGATGTACTCACTTACCCAAACGGGGCCCACATGAATTTTGGCGCTTCATCTCCTAGGATTATGTTTTTGGATGTCTAGGGTTTTTGGTATTCCTTCTTATTGTAAAAAGGCCTTCATAGCATCATTGTAATCATCTTCTTGCGAATGTGAGTAGCCGTCATATCTCTGCTCAAAGAAAAGTTGCCACCATTCTATCGAGTCTTTCACTCTGTATTTTACATTCTCTGGACATTTATTTCATTAATAGAAATCGTGTATTACTGTATATCTTTGTTTATGGTTTCATCTCTGATATATTTCTTTTATATTATTGAGTATCTGCAATATCTCTATGCATTTCTTTATTATATCTGAGATCTCATTTCGTGCCGAAAATAATCTGGATCAGTGGTATGAGAGCAGGATGCTCTTGATCGTTTTCTCAGTGCATGTCCCCGACGAGGTCTGACTATAGCAAGTTGTGTGTCGAGCTTGTCTCTCTTGAATACAATCTCTCTCGCACACCCAAGATGCAGTCAATGGCGGAAGAAAAGAAAAACGACGGAGGAGACGATCCTATCAATCTATTGCTTGAGCAAGCTCTCACGCGACAGAGGGACAAAATGATGGAAAATTTTACCACATTCTTAAATGTCCGCCGATAGCATCATGCGCATATTAATCAAGCGACCACTTTGGAGGCACCTCACCTGTCAAGGTACAAGTTAATTTTGATATTCATGTATTTGAAGGATAGATAGATGCAGAAGCCCTAGAAAAATGGTTAACTCTGCTAGAAAGTTATTTCTCTCTTCACAATTTTTCCAACAAAGAAAAGATCACCTTCACACTCCTTAAAGCTCTTCCTCATGTCAAACATTGGTGGGAAACTTACTGGGAGGAAAGTTACACAGAGGATTCTGGAATATATGGGTTCGATCCGACTTGGGATTGTTTTGTGGATGCTGTAAAAGAACAGTATTACCCTATTGGCAACTATGAGGACTAGTAGATGAGATGGACCACACTGCAGCAAGAGAGGGGCCAAGTAGTTCTGGATTTCACAAATACCTTCCATACCTTGCGCACCAAGCTGGGTATCAAAGACTCTGAGCAATATTTGGTTATGAAATATCGTGGGGCTCTACATAGATACATCCAGACTGAAATGGATTTTCTGGACATTTCATCACTCGGTGTTGCTTATTGATATGTTGTTAAAATTGAGCAGAAATTGAAGCACCAGAACAAACGGGAGTTCAGATCTGCAAATCCGAAACAACCAGAGTATGACAAAGACGGCCCTAACAAATAGTCTCTTGAAAACCAATCCAAGACATAGGAAAAGAAGGGTCACTGGAAGACAAAGAAGGAGACCAGAAAATGGTGCGATTTCCACAAAATCCCTTGGCACAACACCAATGAATGTCTCTCAAAATAGTCATTGGTGTCCGAGATCAAAGACAAGGAGCCGAACCCTGATTCAGAATATGATTATGAAAATACTCATAAAGGATAGATCAATGATGTACACCCCACTGCTATTGTTGCGACTCCAGTAATTCAACCAGAAGAACAAACAGATCCTGAAGAGGGGGAGCTCCTTTTTCATTCACAGATGTGAGTGAAGGGGACCCCACTTCATTTTATTGTTGATAGCGGAAGCTAAAAGAACCTCATCTCAGCAGAGGTCGTCAAACAGTTGGGATTGTCGACAAAACCACACGCGCAGCCATCAACATCGGGTGGCTTCGGCGGGGACGAGATCTCTATGTCAACCAATAGTGTCAATTGTCATATGACATCCAACCCTTCAAGGATGAGGTATTATGTGATGTTTCCCCACTGGATGTCTATGATGTTCTCTTGGGCCAACCATATATGTGGAGATGCCATGATGTTTATGAGTCCCGACCCCGTAGTGTCATTGTTACTTTATGGGGTCATCTCTAAAGAATACTAGAAGTCATTCTGACTACTATTCCACCTAAAAATTGCTACAAGGTAGTATCTCATACTGCAAAATTCAGCTTCTTCACACTCTGCACAAAAGGAGAACAAAAGGACATTGCAACCACTAGAGCCTTGCCCCAAGAACCTTCTATCCAACAGAAGTAGGTCGAAAAGGATTTAGCAAAGGGAAAGGATTCCTTATGCACATTGTCCTCTCATGTATCTTGACTTGTTGAACAGCCTCAGCCTCAACAGGTTCGTGATAGATTTCCAGAAACTGAGCAACGCAACGTCTCCAACAAGACAAGCAACTCACCAAGATGCAGATTCAACAAATTATTTTCCCTCTTCCCCGAGAACTCAATGAAATGGAGACCATTGGTTCCTAATGAGGGAGGATTGATCCAGGTGGATATCAGTGGCCACCCACCTTTTCCAAATGGCTCAAAGCCATTTTCTGGCAATTTTGGCAATTTACTATTTTTAGCAGGTTTTAACTTATGGGGCCATTTTCAGGGCCCAAATGAAGGTTTTTCTAGATAGAGGTTCTCAATGATATCTAATCGAATAATTGATCCCCCAAAATGAATCTCCTCGACAATACCTCTCCAATGATCTATCACATGCCTAAAACGGAGATCGTATGCAAATGTTACGACCTCGGGAAGTTGATGCACTCACTTACCTAAACAGGGCCCATATGACTTTTGGCACTTCATCTCCTAGGATTAGGTTTTTGGATGTCTAGGGTTTTTGGAATTTCTACTTATTATAAAAATACCTTCATAGTCTCATTGTAATCTTCTTCTTGCGAATGTGAGTAGTCTTCATATCTCTTCTCAGAGATAAGCTGCCACCATTCTATCGAGTCTTTCACTCTGTATTTCACAGTCTCTGTACATTTATTTCATTAATAGAAATCATGTAGCATTGTATATCTATGTTTATGGTTGCATCTATGATATGTTTATGTTATATTATTGAATATCTGTGATATCTCTGTGCATTTCTTTATTATATCTCCAATCTCATTTCATGCCAAAAATAATCTGGATCAGTGGTATGAGAGCAGGCTGCTCTTGATCATTTTTTTAGTGCATGTCCCCGACGAGGTCTGATTATAGCAAGTTGGGTCTGAATCTTGTCTCTCTTGAAAAAAATTTCTCTCACACACCCAATAAACCCTCAATGGAAGAAGAAAAGAAAAACGACGGAGCAGACGATCCTATCAATCTATTTCTTGAGCAAGCTCTCACGCGACAGATGGACGAAATCATCGAGAATTTTTCCCACGTCCTTAAACGCCTGCCAATAGCATCAGGTGCATATTCATCAAGAAACCACTTTGGAGGCACCCCACCTTCCAAGGTACAAGTTAATTTTGATATTCCTGTAGATGCAGAAGCTCTAGAAAAATGGTTAACTCTGCTAGAAGGTTATTTCTTTGTTCACAATTTTTCCAACAAAGAAAATATCACCTTCGTACTCCTTAAAGCTCTCCCTCATGTCAAACATTGGTGGGAAACTTACTGGGAGAAAAGTTCCACAGAGGATTCTGGAATATATGGGGTTGATCCCACTTCAGATATTTTTGTGGATGTGGTAAAAGAGTAGTATTACCCTGTTGGAAACTATGAGGACCAATACATGAGATGGACCACACTGCGGCAAGAGAGGGGCCAAGCAGTTACGGATTTCACTAATACCTTCCATACCTTTCACACCAAGCTGGGTATCAAAGACTCTGAGTGACATTTGGTTCTGAAATACTGTGGGGCTCTACATAGATACATCCCGACTGAAATGGATTTTCTGGACATCTCATCACTCGGTGCTGCTTATTTATATGATGTTAAAATTGAGAAGAAATTTAAGCACCAGAATAAATTGGAGTTAGGGTCTGCAAATCCACAACAACCAAAGTATGACAAAGACAACCCTAACAAATAGTCTCCCGAAACCCAGTCCAAGACACAGAAAAAGAAGGTTCATGAGAATACAAATAAGGACACTGGAAAATGGTGTGATTTCCACTAAAGCCCTTGGCAGAACACCAATGAATGTATCTAAAAATAGTCATTGGTGGCTGAGATCAAAGACAAGGAGTGGAACCCTGATTCAAAATATTATTTTGAAAATACTCGTAAAGTATAGATCAGTGACACAGACTCCACTGCTATTGTAGCAACTGCAATAATTCAACCAGAAGAACCAATAGATACTGAAGATGGGGAGCACCTTTTTCATTCACAGATGTGGGTGAACGGGACCCCACTGCATTTTATTGCTGATAAGGGAAGCCAGAAGAACCTTATCTCAGTAGAGGTCGTCAAACAGTTGGGATTGTCAACAACACCACACCCACAACCATACAACATCGGGTGGTTTCGACAAGGACGAGATCTCTGTGTCAACCAACATTGCCGATTTTCATACGACAACCAACCCTTCAAGGATGAAGTATTATGTGATGTTTCCCCACTGGATGTCTGTGATGTTCTCTTGGGCCAATAATATATGTGGAGATGCCATGTTGTTTATGAGTCTCAACCCCATAGTGTTATTGTTACTTTGGGGGGGTCGTCTCTACATTATACCAGAGGTAATTTCGACTACTGTTCCGCCTAAAAAGAGCTGGAAGGTAGTATCTCATACTGTAAAATTCAGCTTCTTCACAATCTTCTCAAAAGGAGAACAAAGGGACACTGCAACCACTACAGCCTTGCCCCAAGCACCTTCTATCCAACAGAAGCAGATCGACAAGGATACAACAAAGGGAAAATATTCCTTCTGCACATCATCCTCTCACGTATCTCAACTCGTTGAACATCCTCACCTCGACAGGTTCGTGACAAATTTCCACAAACTATGCAATGCGACGTCTCCAACAGGACAAGCAGCTCACCAATTTGCAGATTCAACAAATGCTTTTCCCTCTCTCCCGGGAACTCAACACAATGGAGACCATTACTTCCTAAGGAGGGAGGATTGATTCAGGTGGATATCGGTGACCACCCACCTATTCCAAATGGCTCCAAACCGTTTTCTGCAATTTTGGCAATTTACTGTTTTTGGCAGGTTTTAACTTCTCGAGCCATTTTGAGGGACCAAATGAAGTTTTTTCAAGATATAGGTTCTCAATGATATTCTAAGGAATAATTGATCCCCCAAAATGAATCTCCTCGACAATACCTTTCCAACGAGCTATCACACTCCTAAAACAAAGATCGTATGCAAACATTACGACCTCGGGAAGTTGATGTACTCACTTACCGATATGGGGCCCACATGAATTTTGGCACTTCATCTCCTAGGATTAGGTTGTTGGATGTCTAGAGTTTTTGGAATTCCTTCTTATTATAAAAATGCCTTCATAGTCTCATTGTAATCATCTTCTTGTGAATGGTGACATTTGGTTTTGAAATACCATAGGGCTCTACATAGATACATCCAGACTGAAATGGATTTTCTGGACATCTCATCACTCGGTGCTTCTTATTGGTATGTTATTAAAACTAAGCAGAAATTTAACCGACAGGAAAAGAAGGGTCACGGGAAGATAAAGAAGGACACCGGAAAATGGTGCAATTTCCACAAAATCCCTTGGCACAACACCGATGAATGTCACTCAAAAGAGTCATTGGTGGCCAAGATCAGAGACAAGGAGCCGAACCTTGATTCAAAATCTGATTATGAAAATACTGGTAAAGGACAGATCAGTGACACTGACCCCATTGCTACTGTCCCGACCGTAATAATTCAACCAGAAGAACCAACAGATCCTGAATAGGGGCAACACCTTTTTCATTCACAGATGTGGGTGAATGGGACCCCACTGCATTTTATTGTTGATAGTAGAAGCCAGAAGAACCTCATCTCAGCAGAGGTCATCAAATAGTTGGGATTGTCGACAACACCACACCCGCAACCATACAACATCGGGTGGCTTCAGTAAGGACAAGATATCCATGTCAATCAACAGTGTCGATTGTCATACGACATCCAACCCTTCAAGGATGAGGTGTTATGTGATGTTTCCCCACTGGATGTCTATGATGTTCTCTTGGGCCAACCATATATGTCTCCCGAAAAAAAATTGAGGAGACAGGAAAAGAAGGGTCACGGGAAGACAAAGAAGGACACCGAAAAATGGTGTGATTTCCACAAAATCCCTTGGCACAACACCGATGAATGTCACTCAAAATAGTCATTGGTGGTCGAGATCAAAGACAAGGAGCCGAACCCTGATTCAGAATATAATTCTGAAAATACTGGTAAGGGATAGATGAGTGATGCATACCCTAGTGCTATTGTCTTGACTGCAACAATTCAACCAGAAGAACCAATAGATCCTGACGAGGGGCATCACCTTTTTCATTCACAGATGTGGGTGAAGGGGACCCCACTACATTTTATTGTTGATAGCAGAAGTCAGAAGAACCTCATGTCAACAAAGGTCGTCAAACAGTTGGGATTGTCAAGAACACCACACCCACAAGCATACAACATCGGGTGGCTTCAGCAAGGATGAGATCTCCATGTCAACCAACAGTGTTGATTGTCATACGACATCCAACCCTTCAAGGATGAGGTATTATCTGACATTGTGCCAATGGATGTCTATGATGTTCTCTTGGGCCAACCATATATGTGGAGATGCCATGTTGTTTATGAGTCTTGACCTCGTAGTGTCATTGTTACTTTGCGGGGTCATTTGTGCAAAATACCAGAGGTAGTTCCGACTACTATTCCACCTAAAAAGTGCCACAAGGTAGTCTCATTGTTACTTTGCGGGGTCATCTCTACAGAATACTAGAGGTCATTCTGACTACTATTCCACCTAAAAATTGTTGCAAGGTAGTATCTCATACTGCAAAATTCATCTTCTTCACACTCTGCACAAAAGGAGAACAAAAGGACATTGCAACCACTACAGCCTTGCCCCAAGCACCTTCTATCCAAAAGTAGCGGGTCGACAAGGATGCAGCAAAGGGAAAATATTCCTTCTGCACATCATCCTCTCACATATCTCAACATGTTGAATAGCCTCAACTTGGACAAGTTCATGACAGATTTCCACAAACTAAGCAGCGCGACGTCTCCAACAAGAAAAGCAACTCACCAAGATGTAGATTCAACAAATAATTTTCCCTTTCCCCTGGGAACTCAATGAAATGGAGACCATTTATTCCTAATGAGGGAGAATTGATCCAGGTGAATATCGGTGGCCACCCACCTTTTCCAAATGGCTCAAAACCGTTTTATGACAATTTTGGCAATTTACTATTTTTAGCAGGTTTTAACTTTCAGGGCCATTTTGAGGGCCCAAATGAAGTTTTTTTCACGATATAGGTTCTCAAAGATAATTGAAAGCATAATTTATCCCCCAAAATGAATCTCCTCGATGATACCTTTCCAATGAACTATCACACACCTAAAACAGAGATCGTATGCAAACGTTACAACCCCGCGAAGTTGATGTACTCACTTAACCAAACGGGGCCCACATGACTTTTGGTACTTCATCTCCTAGAATTAGGTTTTTGGATTTCTAGGGTTTTTGGAATTCTTTCCTATTGTAAAAATGCCTTCATAGTCTCATTGTAATCATCTTACTGCAAATGCGAGTAGCCATCATATCTCTTCTCAGAGATAAGTTGCCACCATCCTTTCCAGTATTTCACTCTGTATTTTACAGTCTTTGTACATTTATTTCATTAATAGAAATCGTGTATTACTATATATATATGTGTTTATGGTTGCATTTTTTATATATTTATCTTATATTATTGAATATCTACGATATATCTATGCATTTATTTATTATATCTTTGATCTCATTTCTTGCCGAAAATAATCTGAATCAGTGGTATCATAGCAGGTTGCTCTTGATCATTTTTTCAGTGCATGTCCCCGACGAGGTTTTACTATAGAAATTTGGGTATAGATCTTGTCTCTCTTGAAGGCAATCTCTCTCGGACATGGAAGAAACCCTCAATGGTGGAAGAAAAGAAAAATGACAGAGCAGACGATCCTATCAATCTATTGCTTGAGCAAGCTCTCACGCGACAGAGGGACGAAATGATGGAGAATTTTTCCCAGATCCTTTAACGCTTGCCGATAGCATCAGGTGCATATTCATCAAGAGGCCACTTTGGAGGCACCTTGCATTTCAAGTTACAAGTTAATTTTGATATTCCTGTATTTGAAGGATAGATAGATGCAGAAGCCTTAGAAAAATGGTTAACTCTACTAGAAGGTTATTTCTCTCTTCACAATTTTTCCAACAAAGAAAAGATCACCTTCACACTCCTTAAATATCTCTCTCATGTCAAACATTGGTGGGAAACTTACTGGGAGCAAAGTTTCGTAGAGGATTATGTAATATATGGGGCCGATCCCACTTGGGATTTTTTTGTGGATGAAATAAAAGAACAGTATTACCTTGTTGGCAACTATGAGGACCAGTACATGAGATGGAACACACTATAGCAAGAGAGGGGCCAAGAAGTTTTGGAGTTCAAAAATAACTTCCATACCTTGCGCACCAATATGGGTATCAAATGCTATGAGCGACATTTGGTTCTGAAATACCATGGGGCTCTACATAGATACATCCAAACTGAAATGGTTTTTCTGGACATCTCATCACTCGGTGCTACTTATTGATATGCTGTTAAAACTGAGCAAAAAATTAAGCACCAGAAAAAATGGGAGTTCGGGTCTACAAATCCGCAACAACCAAAGTATGACAAAGCCGACTCTAACAAACAGTCTCCCGAAAAAAATTGAAGAAACAAGAAAAGAAAGGTCACGAGAAGACAAAGAAGGACGTCGGAAAATGGTGCGATTTATACAAAATCCCTTGGCACAACACCGATGAATGTCGCTCAAAAGAGTCATTGGTGGCTGAGATCAAATACAAGGAGCCAAACCCTGATTCAGAATCTAATTCTGAAAATACTGGTAAAGGACAGATCAGTGACACAGACCCCACTACTATTGTCCTGACCACAACAATTCAACCAGAAGAACCAACAGATCCTGAAGAGGGGCAACACCTTTTCCATTCACAGATGTGGGTGAAGGGGACCCCACTACATTTTATTGTTGATAACAGAAGCCAGAAGAACCTCATCGCAGCAGAGGTCATCAAACAGTTGGGATTGTCGACAACACCACACCTGCAACCATACAACATCAGGTAGCTTCGGCAAGGATGAGATATCCATTTCAACCAGCAGTGTCGATTGTCATATGACATCAAACCCTTCAAGGATGAGGTATTATGTGATGTTTCCCCACTGGATGTTTATGATGTTCTTTTTTTCCAACCATATATGTCTCCCGAAAAAAAATTGAAGAGACTTGAAAAGAAGGGTCACGGGAAGACAAAGAAGGACACCGGAAAATGGTGCGATTTTCACAAAACCCCTTGGAACAACACCGATGAATGTCACTCAAAATAGTCATCGGTGGCCAAGATCAAAGTCAAGGAGTTGGACATTGATTCAGAATCTGATTATGAAAATACTGGTAAAGGATAGATCAGTGACGCAGACCCCACTGCTATTGTCCTGACCGCAACAATTCAACCAGAAGAATCAACAGATCTTAAAGAGGGGGAGAGCCTTTTTAATTCATAGATGTGGGTGAAGGGGAACCCACTGCATTTTATTGTTGATAGCAGAAGCCAGAAGAAACTCATCTCAGCAGAGGTCGTCAAATAGTTGGGATTGTTGACAACACCACACCTGTAGCCATACAACATCGGGTGGCTTTGGCAAGGATGAGATATCCATGTCAACCAATAGTGTCGATTGTCATACGACATCCAACCCTTCAGGGATGAGGTATTATGTGATGGTGCCCCACTGGATGTCTATGATGTTCTCTTGAGCCAACCATATATATGTGCAGATGTCATGTTGTTTATGAGTCTCAACCCCGTAGTGTCATTGTTACTTTCTGGGGTCATCTGTACAGAATACCAGAGGTAGTTCCGACTACTGTTCCACCTAAAAAGTGTCGCAAGGTAGTATCTCATACTACAAAATTCAGCTTCTTCACAATCTGTTCAAAAGGAGAACAAAAGGACACTGCAACCACTATAGCCTTGCCCCAAGCACCTTATATCCAACAAAAGTAGGTCGAAAAGGCTACAGCAAAGGGAAAATATTCCTTCTACACATCGTCCTCTCACATATCTCCACTTGTTGAAGAGCCTCAACCTTGACAGGTTCATGATAGATTTCCACAAACTGAGCAGCGCGACGTCTCCAACAAGATAAGGAGCTCACCAAGATGCAGATTCAAAAAACGCTTTTCCCTCTCCCCTGGGAACTCAATGCAATGGAGACCATTGCTTCCTAATGAGGGAGGATTGATTTAGGTGTATATCGGGGGCCACTCACCTTTTTCAAATGGCTCAAAACAATTTTCTGACAATTTTGGCAATTTACTATTTTTAGCAAGTTTTAACTTTCAGGGCCATTTTGAGGACCCAAATGAATTTTTTTCAATATATAGGTTCTCGATGATATTCGAAGGAATAATTGATCCCCCAAAATGAATATCCTCCATGATACCTTTCCAACAAGCTATCACACACCTAAAACAAAGATCATATGCAAACGTTACGACCCCGGGAAGTTGATGTACTCACTTACCGAAATGGGGCCCACATGAATTTTGGCACTTCATATCCTAGGATTAGGTTCTTGGATGTCTAGGGTTTTTGACATTCCTGCTTATTGTAAAAAGGCCTTCATAGTTTCATTATAATCATATTCTTACGAATGCAAGTAGTCGTCATATCTCTTCTCAGAGATAAGCTGCCACCATTCTATCATGTCTTTCACTCTGTATTTCACAGTCTTTGTACATTTATTTCATTAATACAAATCGTGTATTACTATATATCTGTGTTTATGGTTGCATCTATGATATATTTATGTTATATTATTGAATATCTGTGATATATCTGTGCATTTCTTTATTATATCTCCGATCTCATTTCATGCCAAAAATAATCTGAATTAGTGGTATCAGAGCAGGCTGCTCTTGATCATTTTTTTAGTGCATGTCCCTGACGAGGTCAAATTATATCAAGTTGGGTCTTGAGCTTGTCTCTCTTGAAGACAATCGCTCTTTCACACCCAAGAAACCCTCAATGGAAGAAGAAAAGAAAAACGACAGAGCAGACGATCCTATCAATCTATTGGCTGAACAAGCTCTCACGCGACAGAGGGATGAAATGATGGAGAATTTTTCCCACATCCTTAAATGCCTTCTGATAGCATCAGGCGCATATTCATCAAGCGACCACTTTGGAGGCACCTTGCCTTTCAAGGTACAAGTTAATTTTGATATTCCTATATTTGAAGGACAAATAGATGTAGAAGCCCTAGAAAAATGATTAACTCTGCTAGAAGGTTATTTCTTTGTTCACAATTTTTTCGACAAAGAAAAGATCACCTTCGCACTCCTTAAAGCTCTCTCTTATGTCAAACATTGGTGGGAAACTTACTGGGAACAAAGTTCCACAGATAATTATGTAATATATGGGGCCAATCCCACTTGGGATTTTTTTGTCAATGCGATAAAAGAATAGTATTACCCTGTTGGCAACTATGAGGACCAGTACATGAGATAGACCACACTGTGGCAAGAGAGGGGCCAAGTTGTTCTGGAGTTCACCAATAACTTCCATACCTTGCGCACCAAGCTGTGTATCAAAGACTCCGAGCGACATTTGGTTCTGAAATACTGTGGGACTCTGCATAGTTACATCCAGACTGAAATGAATTTTATGGACATCTCATCACTCGGTGCTGCTTATTGATATGTTGTTAAAATTGAGTAGAAATTTAAGAACCATAACAAACAGGATTTCGGGTCTGCAAATCTGCAACAACCAAAGTATGACAAATATAACCCTAACAAATAGTCTCCCAGAAAACAATTGAAGACACAGGAAAATAAGGGTCATGTGAAGACAAAGAAGGACACCAGAAAATGGTGCGATTTCCACAAAATCCCTTGGAAGAACACCGATGAATGTTGCTCAAAAGAGTCATTGGTGGCCAAGATCAAAGACAAGGAGCCGAACCCTGATTCAGAATCTGATTCTGAAAATACTGGGAAAGGACAGATCAGTGACGCAAACCCCACTGCTATTGTCCCGACCGCAACAATTCAACTAGAAGAACCAACAGATCCTGAAGAGGGGGATCGCCTTTTTCATTCACAGATGTGGGTGAAGGGGACCCCACTAAATTTTATTGTTGATAGAAGAAGCCATAAGAAACTCATCTCAGCAGAGGTCGTCAAACAGTTGGGATTGTCGACAACACCACACCCGCAGCCATATAAAATCGGCTGGCTTCGGCAAGGATGATATCTCTGTGTCAACCAACAGTGTCGATTGTCATACGACATCCAACCCTTTAGGGATGAGGTATTCTGTGATGTTTCCCCACTGAATTTCTATGATGTTCTCTTGGGCCAACCATATATGTGGAGATGCCATGTTGTTTCTTAGTCTCAACCCCGTAGTGTCATTGTTACTTTGTGTGGTCATTTGTATAGAATACCAGAGGTAGTTTCGACTACTGTTCCACCTAAAAAGTTCTGCAAGGTAGCATATCATACTGCAAAATTTAGCTTCTTCACAATATTTTCAAAAGGAGAACAAAAGGACACTTCAACCACTACAGCCTTGCCCCAAGCACCTTCTATCCAAAAAATGTAGGTCGACAAGTCTACAGCAAAGAGAAAATATTCCTTCTTCACATCGTCCTCTCACGTATCTCAACTTGTTGAACAGCCTCAATCTTGACAGGTTCGTGAAAAATTTCCACAAACTGAGCAACGCGATGTCTCCAACAAGACAAGCAACTCACCAAGATGCAGATTCAACAACTGCTTTTCCCTTTCCCATGGGAACTCAATGAAATGGAGACCATTTCTTCCTAATAAGGGAGGATTGATCCAGATGGATATCGGTGGCCACCCACCTTTTCCAAATGGCTCAAAATAATTTTCTGACAATTTTGGCAATTTACTATTTTTAGCAGGTTTTAACCTTCGGGGCCATTTTGAGGGCCCAAATGAATGTTTTTCAAGATATAGGTTCTCAATCATATTCAAAAGCATAATTGATCCCCCAAAATGAATCTCCTCCATGATACCTTTCCAACGAGCTATCACATGCATAAAATGGAGATCATATGCAAACGTTACGACCCCGAGAAGTTGATCTACTCACTCACCCAAACGAGGCCCACATGAATTTTGACACTTCATCTCCTAGGATTAGGTTTTTGGATGTCTAGGGTTTCTGGAATTCCTTCTTATTATAAAAATTCCTTGATAGTCTCATTATAATAATCTTCTTGCGAATGCAAGTAGCCGTCATATCTCTTCTTAGAGATAAGTTGCCACCATTCTATTGAGTCTTTGACTCTGTATTTTATAGTCTTTGTACATTTATTTCATTAATAGAAATCATGTATTACTGTATATCTATATTTATGGTTGCATTTATGATATATTTATGTTATATTATTGAATATCTACGATATCTTTGTGCATTTCTTTATTATATCTCCGATCTCATTTCATGTCGAAAATAATCTGAATTAGTCGTATCAGAGCAGGCTGCTCTTGATCATTTTTTCAGTGCATATCCCCGACGAGGTCAGATTATAGAAAGTTGGGTCTTGAGCTTGTCTCTCTTGAAGACAATCGCTCTCACACACCCAAGTGTTGGTTTTGGAGCTTGATTATCTTCTTGATTCAGAGGTCCTTGCTTTCAACCATGTTTATACCCCATGAAGTATTTACACCCCATAAGTATGTATAGTCTTCCATGTGAGGGAGTGCAGAGGGGGGGTACCCCCTCTACGGTGTCCAGGGGGGGGCTATCCCCTCGGCTGAGGGGTTTTGGGGTGAAGCCCCCAAAAGAAAATTTTCCTTGTAAATGTATATTGTAATTTCATTGTAAATCTGGACCGTTCATTATAAGGTTGTAGATCTAACGGTAGAGATTATGTTAGGGTTTTTTTCCCTAGAAGGCAACCCTATTTTATGAGGGAAATGTATTGCGGCTATGGTTGATTATGAATATTGTATTATGAGATAGGAGACTATGAGAGAAAGAAGAGGAAGTTACAACGGGTTTGTTGTAGGTTGTATCACTTCATATGCTGGATAATAATAAAGGAAGGACCTGGCAATTTCTCTGGTGGACGTAGCCCACACTGGGTGAACCACATAAATCTATGTCTCTATTGTGTTGTGTATATTTTGTGTTTTGTTTCCGCATTTGTTTTATTTTATTGCTCCATGGTCCTGTTTTTTGAACAACTGGTATCAGAGCGAAAGGTAACTCGCAAGAAAAGAGGGTTCCTGGTTCAAGTGGGAGCAATGTCAGAAGATGGAAAGTTTAGGGTTGATAAATTTAACGGCCAAAACTACCATTTATGGAAGATGCAGATGGAAGATTATTTATATCAGAAGGATCTATTCCTACCATTGGGTAGAGTAGTAAAGAAGTTGAAAGCCATGAAGGATGAAGAATGAGAGATTCTTGACAGAAAGGCTCTAGGAATGATACGGCTGAGCCTGGAAGCATCGGTGGCTTTCAATATTTCCAAAGAAAAGATAATGAAGGGTTTGATGGACGCATTGACCAAATTTTATGAAAAACCCTTGGCGTCCAATAAGGTATTTCTAATGAAGATATTATTTAATATGAATATGTCAGAAGGTGGGTCTGTTGCAGATCATTTAAATGAATTTAATACGGTTACTAATCAACTAAGTTATGTAAAAGTGGACTTTGATGATGAGGTCAGGACTCTTCTAATCTTGTGCTCATTGCCAAAAAGATGGAACAGCTTGGTCATGGCTGTAAGTAACTCTATCTCTGGTTCAAATACTTTAAAATTCGATGATGTTGTTAATGTTATCCTTAGTGAGAAAATGCAATGGAAAAGCACAGATGAGACATCAGGTAATGCATTGGAATTGGAAATATAGAGTGTTGGAATTGTGGGAAGAAAGGACATCTGAAGAAATATTGCAGAGCTCCAAAGAAACAAAGAGATGGACAACATGAGAGAAATCAGGAAGCAAATGTAATAGGTGATGTGTTATAAGATGCTTTGATTCTTTGTGTAGATAATATTTCTGAGTCTTGGGTAGTAGATTCAGGAGCTTCATTTCATGCCACACCCCATAGGAAACATTTTCTAGATTATGCTCAAGGTGATTTTGGACAGGTTCATTTG
>JZKD02S2334069.1:144373-163443 GCA_000966675.3 Picea glauca
TAAACCCCATAAGTATGTACACTCTTCCACACGGGGGAGTGCAGAGGGGGGGTACCCCCTCTGCGGGGTCCGGGGGCGCTATCCCCCCGGTTGGGGGGTTTGGGGGCAAGCCGGCCCTCACGGGGGTTCGGGGGTGAAGCCCCCGAAAGAAAAATTGCCTTGTAAATGTATATTGTAATTTCATTGTAAATCTGCACCGTTCATTATAAGGTCACAGATCTATCGGTGGAGATTATGTTAGGGTATTTTTCCCTAGAAGGCAACCCTCTTTTATGAGTGAAATGTATTACAACTATGGTTGATTGTGAATATTGTATTATGAGATAGGAAACAATGAGAGGAAGAAGAGGAAGTTACAGCGGGTTTGTTGTAGGTCTTATCCCTTCATATGCTGGATAATAATAAAGGAAGGACCTGGCAATTTCTCTGGTGAACATAGCCCACACTGGGTCAACCACTTAAATTTGTGTCTCTATTGTATTGTGTATCTTGTATGTTTTGTTTCGGCATTTGTTTTATTTTATTGCTCCACAGTCCTATTTTTCGAAAACGAAGAAACCCTCAATGGTGGAAGAAACTAAAAACGACGAAGCAGACGATCCTATCAATCTATTACTTGAGCAAGCTTTCACGTGACAAAGGGATGAAATGATGGAGAATTTTTCTCAAATCCTTAAACGCCTGCCGATAGCATCAGGCGCATATTCATCAAGTGGGTACTTTAGAGGCACCTTGCCTTTCAAGTTACAAGTTAATTTTGATATTCCTGTATTTGAAGGACAAATAGGTGCAGAAGCCCTAGAAAAATGGTTAACTCTGATAGAAGGTTATTTATTTGTTCACAATTTTTTCGACAAAGAAACGATCACCTTCGCACTCCTTAAAGCTCTCCCTCATTTCAAACATTGGTGGGAAACTTACTGTAAGAAAATTTCTACAGAGGATTATGTAATATATGGGGCCAATCCCACTTGGCTCAAAACCATTTTCTGACAATTTTGGCAATTTACTATTTTTAGCAGGTTTTAACTTCCGGGGCCATTTTGAGGGCCCAAATGAAGGTTTTTCTATATATAGGTTCTCAATGACATTATAAGTCATAATTTATTCTCCAAAATGAATCTCCTCGACGATACCTTTCCAACAATCTATCACACGCCTAAAACGGAGATCGTATGCAAACGTTACGACCCCAGAAAGTTGATGTACTCACTTACCCAAACGGGGCCCACATGACTTTTGGCACTTCATCTCCTAGGATTAGGTTTTTGGATGTCTAAGGTTTTTGGAATTCCTTCTTATTGTAAAAATTCCTTCATATTCTCATTGTAATCATCTTCTTGCGAATGTGAGTAGTCGTCATGTCTCTTCTAAGAGATAAGTTGCCACCATTCTATCGAGTCTTTCACTTTGTATTTTACAATCTCTGTACATATATTTCATTAATAGAAATCGTGTATTACTATATATCTGTGATTATGGTTGCATCTATGATATATATATGTTATATTATTTAATATCTGCGATATCTCTGTGCATTTCTTTATTATATCTCCGATCTCATTTCGTGCCAAAAATAATCTGAATCAGTGGTATTAGAGCAGGCTGCTCTTGATTGTTTTTTCAGTGCATGTCCTCAACGAGGTCTAATTATAGAAAGTTGGGTCTCGATATTGTCTCTCTTGAAGAGAATCTCTCTCACACACCCAAGAAACCCTCAATGGCAGAAGAAAAGAAAAACAACGGAGCAGATGATCCTATCAATCTATTGCTTGAGCAAGCTCTCACGCAACAGAGGGACAAAATGATGGAGAATTTTTCCCACATCCTTAAATGCCTTCTGATAGCATCAACCGCATCTTCATCAAGAAGCCACTTTGGAGGCACCTTGCCTTTCAAGTTACAAGTTAATTTTGATATTCCTGTATTTGAAGGACAAATAGATGCAGAAGCCCTAGAGAAATGGTTAAATCTGCTAGAAGATTATTTCTCCGTTCACAAATTTTCCGACAAATAAAAGATCACCTTCACACTCCTTAAATATCTCGCTCATGTAAAACATTGGTGGGAAACTTAGTGGGAGCAAAGTTCGACAGAGGATTCTGGAATATATGGGGCCAATCCCACTTGAGATTTTTTTGTGGATGCGGTAAAAGAATAGTATTACCCTGTTGGCAACTATGAGGACCAGTACATGAGATGGACCACACTGCAGCAAGAGAGGGGACAAGTAGTTCCGGAGTTCACCAATACCATCCATACCTTTCACACCAAGATGGGTATCAAAGACTCTGAGTGACATTTGGTTCTGAAATACTGTGGGGCTCTACATAGATACATCTAGACTAAATGGATTTTCTGGACATCTCATCACTCGGTGCTGCTTATTGATATAATGTTAAAATTGAGAAGAAATTTAAGCACCAGAACAAACGGGAGTTCGGGTCTACAAATCCGCAACAACCAAAGTATGACAAAGACGGCCCTAACAAACAGTCTCCCAAAAACCAGTCCAAGACACAGGAAAAGAAGGGTCACGGGAAGACAAAGAAGGACATCAGAAAATGGTATGATTTCCACAAAATCCTTTGGCACAACACCGATGAATGTCACTCAAAAAAATCATTGGTGGCTGAGATCAAGGACAAGGAGCTCAACCCTGATTCAGAATCTGATTCTGAAAATACTGGTAAAGGACAGATCAGTGACGTAGACCCCACTACTATTGTCGCGACCACAACAATTCAACCAGAAGAACCAAAAGATACTGAAGAGGAGGAGTGCCTTTTTCATTCAAATATGTGGGTGAAGGGGACCTTGGTGTATTTTATTGTTGATAGCAAAATCTAGAAAAACCTCATCTCAGCAGAGGTCGTCAAATAGTTTGGATTGTCGACAACACCACACCCGCAGCCATACAACATTGGGTGGCTTCTGCAAGGACGAGATCTCCGTATCAACCAAGAGTGTCGATTGTCATATGACATCCAACCCTTCAAGGATGAGGTATTATTTGATGTTTCCCCATTGGATGTCTGTGATGTTCTCTTGGGCCAACCATATATGTGGAGACACCATGTTGTTTATGAGTCTCGACCCCGTAGTGTCATTGTTACTTTGGGGGGTCATATCTATAGAATACCAGAGGTAGTTATGACTACTGTTCCACCTAAAAAGTTCCACAAGGTAGTATCTCACACTGCAAAATTTAGCTTCTTCACAATCTATTCAAAAGGATAACAAAAGGACACTGCAACCACTACAGCCTTGCCCCGAGAACCTTATATCCAACAGAAGCAGGTCGACAAGGATCCATCAAAGGGAAAAGATTTCTTCTACACATCGTCCTCTCATGTATCTCAACTTTTTGAACAGTCTCAACCCCGATAGTTTCGTGACAGATTTCCACAAACTAAGCAGCGTGACATCTCCAGCAAGACAAGCAGTTCACCAAGATGCAGATTCAAAAAACGTTTTTCCCTTTCCCTCGGGAACTCAACGCAATGGAGACCATTGCTTCCTAAGGAGGGAGGATTTATCTAGGTGGATATCGGTGGCCACCCACCTTTTCTAAATGGCTCAAAACTGTTTTCTGGCAATTTTGACAATTTACTATTTTTAGCAAGTTTTAACTTCTGGGGCCATTTTGAGGGCCCAAATGAAGTTTTTTCGAGATATAGGTTCTCAATTATATCAAAAGAAATTATTGAGTCCTTATAATGAATCTCCTCGACGATACCTTTCCAACGAACTATCACACGCCTAAAACAAAGATCGTATGCAAAAGTTACGACCCCGGAAAGTTGATGTACTCACTTACCCAAACGGGGCCCACATGACTTTTGGCGCTTCATCTCCTAGGATTAGGTTTTTGGATGTATAGGTTTTTGGAATTCCTTCTTGTTGTAAAAAGGCTTTCATAGCCTCATTGTAATCATCTTCTTGTGAATGCGAGTAGCTATCATATCTCTTCTCAGAGATAAGTTGCCACCATTCTATCAAATCTTTCATTCTATATTTTATAGTCTCTGTACATTTATTTCATTAATAGAAATTGTGTATTATTGTATATATGTGTTTAATGTTGCATCTCTGATATATTTATTTTATATTATTGAATATCTACAATATCTCTATGCATTTCTTTATTATATCTCCAATCTGATTTCGTGCCGAAAATAATTCGGATCAGTGGTATTACAGTTGGTTGCTCTTGATCATTTTTTCAGTGCATGTCCCCGACGATGTCTGATTATAGAAATTTGGGTCTTGATCTTGTCTCTATTGAAAACAATCACTCTTGCACACCCAATAAAACCTCAATGGAGGAAGAAAATAAAAACGACAGAGCAGATGATCCTATCAATCTATTGCTTGAGAAATCTCTCACGCAACAAAGGGACGAAATGATGGAGAATTTTTCCCGCATCCTTAAATGCCTGTTGATAGAATCAGGCGCATCTTCATCAAGCAACCACTTTGGAGGCACTTCGCCTTTCAAGGTTCAATTTAATTTTGTTATTCCTATATTTGAAGGACAGATAGATGCAAAAGCCTTAGAAAAATTATTAACTCTACTAGAAGGTTATTTATCTGTTCACAAATTTTTCGACAAAGAAAAGATCACCTTCACACTCCTTAAAGTTCTCCCTCATGTCAAACATTGGTGGGAAACTTACTGGGAGCAAAGTTTCATAGATGATTCTGTAATATATGGGGTCGATCCCACTTGGAATTTTTTTGTGGATGCGGTAAAAGAACAATATTACCCTGTTGGCAACTATGAGGACCAATACATGAGATGGACCACACTGCGACAAGAGAGGGACCAAGCAGTTCCAGAGTTCACAAATACCTTCCATACCTTGTGCACCAAGCTGGGTATCAAATAATCTGATGGAAATTTGGTTATAAGATACCGTGGGGCTCTACATAGATACATCTAGACTGAAATGGATTTTCTAGACATCTCATCACTCGATGCTGCTTATTGATATGTTGTTAAAATTGAGAAGAAATTTAAGCACCAGAACAAATGAGATTTCGGGTCTACAAATCCTCAACAACCAAATTATGACAAAGACGACACTAACAAACAGTCTCCCGAAAAAAAATCCAAGACACACGAAAAGAAGGGTCACAGGAAGACAAAGAAGAACATCGGAAAATGGTGCGATTTCTACAAAAGCCCTTGGCACAACACTGATGAATGTTGCTCAAAATAGTCATTGGTGTCCGAGATCAAAGACAAGGAGCCGAACCCTGATTTAGAATCTAATTTTGAAAATAATGGTAAAGGACAGTTCAGTGACGCAGACCCCATTGCTATTGTCCCGACTGCAACAATTCAACCAGAAGAACCAACAGATCCTGAATGAGGGGAGCACCTTTTTCATTCAAAAATGTGGGTGAAGGGGACCCCACTACATTTTATTGTTGATAGAAGAAGCTAGAGGAACCTCATCTCAGCAGAGGTCATCAAACAATTGAGATTGTCGACAACACCACACCCACAACCATACAACATCGGGTGGCTTCGGCAAGGATGAGATCTCTGTGTCAACCAACAGTGTCAATTGCCATACGACATCCAACCCTTCAAGGATGAGGTATTATGTGATGTTGCCCCACTTGATGTCTGTGATGTTCTCTTGGGACAACCATATATATGGAGACGTGATGCCTCCGCACTCCTCGGAGCATGATCACTTCTCCAAGACCTTCTTTCCTCTCTCTCGGCTCGAAGAACGTAAATGTTCTTCTATTCCCTTATCGGAATGTCTACCCATATATTTTTCTTTAGTCGATCCTTTTTTCTGCACTCGGAGGATCAGAACTTCGCGGCTTCGTGAGTTCAGTATCAATCTATAGGTTCTCAAACCCCCCAGACCCGATGGGCCAGTCAACCGCTGACCTTCTTCCTCCACTGTCGGGACTTCGCTCTATCGCGCCTCGCAACTCTCAACTCTAAACAATTGGAATTCCAATATTCGATACGTGATAAGCCAAAATGTCGACACTTGTGGTCTCGCTCCCTCACCACTTCGCCACTTCGCGAGATAAATTAATTCCTCCCTCGACTCCCGAGGCCCGAGATGCCGAAACCTTCTACCTTGTTCCCTCGTGACTTCGCCACTCGCGAGGTCAATTAGATTCCGCATCGACTCCCGATGCCCGAGACGCCGAAACGCCAATATATTGTGTCATCTGCCACGTCACCCTACTGTGGCCCACACTATTTACGTAATCCACCAGGACTTCTCCTCTCGCGATCTCGCTATTCCCGTTGAGATAATTTGGAGTCTCGACTCCCGAATTCTCGATATGCCGATCTACGAGTAGGACCAATACTCCCCTTGATCCCGATCAATGGTTCCTGCACTTCTGAGCTTCGAACCTTTACCACACCTACACGGTAACTTCCTGGCACCTCTGCGAGATCTGACGACCCACAGAAACTCATGGATTCTCCACGGAGAATGTCGACCGTCTATCTCTTCTTACGCAATCCTCAAAATGATGGAGAGTCTCCCCTCGAGACTCGTTTACTTGAAGCTTCGAGGATTGCGTAAGAAGAGATCATGGGGAACCATTGATCGGGATCACGGGGAGACACTCCTCCAATCCCTCCTGAGCTTCCACGACTTCAATTCTCTCAGAAAGAAACTCTTTCATGCACTCCTTGCGGCAAATCCTCAACCACAACTAAGTGTTGAAACCGTCGATCCTGCACACTCCTGCAACAGAAATATTTCAATCCCTTTGCTCAGAATCGCAACTCTGAGTCTTCGTCCAGCCTGCGCATGCCTTGCACGGTTCCAGTGCCAAATATGCACTTTTGGAAACTTAGAAAAAAATTTCTCTCTACTTGAATCCTTCTGTCAACGCATTCCTCACAGACGTTTCGACTGCACTCCTTGCAGGAATTCTCTGGTTCAAGATAGAGAAACAATTGAAACTAACTCCTTGTTCTCCAGACTTCAATTCAACCATGAAATCATATACACAGCATATAAAAAAAAATGTATGACAAGAAGAAAACATTCATGAGCATATCAACACAAATACACAGAGAATAACACAACCATGGATTTGGATCAGAACTCTTTCTATTAATTCAAATGTATCTACATGGGCGTTCTTCATACACTTCTTTGCATGCTCTCTTCAACAATGCTGCTTCATTAATAATGTTACAATGTACAAAGGAGGGTGTCTATATCCCGTTTCCCTCTCGAGCTCTAAGCCTATCAAATCTAAATTAAATTCCTATCTACCATCATTAAATCTATTAAATTTCGACTATCTACCAAAGGACGAGAGATATCCACTCAAGGTCCGTTACAATATACAAGGTGCGCTTCATTAAATCCACACATTAATGGTTACGCAACAATAACAAGGTGTTTTCAAAATTTGTGCTGGCGCTATCCAGTTGTCCTCCTGCTCTCGCACTGGCTCACTTGATGAGTTGTTGATGCTCCTGCATCATACTCCTCGGCTTGAAAACTTTCATGGGATCCTGTCCATGAGCTCCTGCACGGCCCTTCCATTCTTCTGTATCATCGCTTCTGTCTCCCAGCAGGCATCCTCCACTGGATGATTCTTCCATTTGACCAGATACTCGAAGTATTCTTTTCTTCTGGTCTTTTTACCCACTCTCTTATCCAGTATGCACTCCATCTGTGGATTCTCTGCTACTGGCATCTGTTTCATCCAATGGATCATCGGTTCCTCAGTTCCAGTCTCTACTTCTCCAGCTCTGTATGGGTATAATTCTATGACGTTGAATATCGGAGATATCCCGATGCCATCCGGCAACTCAATCTCATATGCGTTCTCTCCGAATTTTCTCAAGACTCTGCATGGCCCGATTTTCTTCATCTTGAGTTTATTGTATGTTCCCCTTGGGAACCTTTCTTTCCTCAAGTGTGCCATAACTAGATCGCCAAATTCAAACTGAAGTTGTCTCCGATGTTGATCTCCTCTGCACTTATATTCATGATTTGAATTTTGTAGTCGCTGCTTCACCTGACTGTGAAGTTCCTGCATCGCCTCAGCGAATTCTTTCGCACTAGCGGTGCTAGTAGCAATCTGTCCCGAATCCCGCAATTCATAAACTCCTCTCGGCTTCATCCCATATACAACCTGGAATGGACTCTTGCCTGTACTCTAATTTAGTGAATCATTGTATGCAAATTCTGCCTGTGGCAATATGCTATCCCAGCTGCTATGGTGCTCCATCACTAGGCTCCTTAACAAATCTCCCAGACTTCGGTTGACCGCTTCTGTCTATCCATCTGTCTGAGGATGATAAGAAGAACTAAAATCCAAGTTAGTTCCTAGCTTCTTCCATAAGGTCCTCCAAAAATGCCCTATGAATTTAGTGTCCTTGTCTGAAACAATACTTTTCGGCAATCCATGAAGTCTAACGATCTCTTTGAAAAACAAATTTGTGATGTGCTCGCATCGTTGGTTTTATGGAATGGTACAAAGTGTGCCATCTTTGAAAACCTGTCTACCACCACAAATATGGAATCAACACCTCTTTGTGTCCTCGACAACCCCAATACGAAATCCATGTTGATCGCCTCCCATGGCCTCTCCGGTATGGGCAATGGTTGATAAAAACCTGCATTCTGCTTTCTCCCCTTTGAATGTTGGCATATCCTGCATCTGTCAACAAACCTCTTGAAATATGCATGCATCCTTGGCCAAAAATATGACTCATTCAACTTCGCAAATGTTTTGTCATGGCCAAAGTGCCCTGCTAAGCCTCCACTGTGTTTCTCTTTCAATAGGTTCTCCCTCATGGAGAATTTCGGAATACACAGCTTATTGTCTCTGAACAACAATCCTTCCTGGATCATATAGTCTATCCAAGGGCTTCTATCTCTGAGAACTGGATTCTTAGCTGCTTCACATGCTTCTCCAAAGTCTGCATCTCCTGCGTACATGTCCCTGAGATTATCAAAACCTAAGGTTTTGACCCGAAACTCCTGCAGCAACAAACATTTCCTGCTCAAAGCATTAGCCACTTTGTTAGCAGTACCCGAAATGTGTTTAATGACAAATGTAAAATTCTGCATATACTCTACCCATTTAGCATGTTTCTGATTCAACTTCTCCTGTTGAGTCACAAACTGCAATGCATTATTATCACTATACAATACAAATTCCTTTTGGAATCAAGTAATGCCTCCACTTCTTCAGTGCCTGTATGATAGCATAGAATTATTTATCATACGTGGAGTATTTCAGTTTCGCCTCATCTAATTTCTTGTTGAAATATGCAACTGGTCTACCCTCCTGACTTGAGACCGCTCCTATGGCAAACCCACTGGAATCACATTTCACCTGAAATATTTTCTCAAAATCCAGCAACACCAACACTGCTTGCTCTGTGATATTCCGCTTCAACAGATTGAAGCTCTTTTCATCCTCAACTGTCCAATGAAAAGACTTATGCCGCTTCTTCACTGTGTCCATCATCGCTGCGCTAATTCCACTGAAATTCCTGATGAACTTTCTGTAGAAACTAGCCAAACCATGGAAACTTCTCACCTCAAAAATATTTCTCAGTGATGGCCAATTCTTGATCACTTCCACTTTATCCAGATCCATCCTCAACTCATTAGCCGAAAAAACAAAACCCAAATAGATGAGCTGTGTCTTCATAAATGAGGACTTCTTCATATTAATTAACAGCTTCTCCTGTTGTAGCTTTCTCATCACTATGGCCAAATTCTTCAGATGTTCATCCTCAGATTTACTGTAAATCAGTATGTCATCCAGATAAACAATGACGAACTTTCCAATGAACTCCCTCAGGACTTCATTCATCAACCTCATAAAATTACTTGGTGCATTCATCAAGCCAAACGACATGGCTAGCCATTCATATAATCCTTCATTTGTTTTGAAGGCTGTCTTCCACTCATTGCCTTCTCTCATGCGAATTTGGTGGTATCTTCTTTTCAAGTCTATCTTTGAAAAATAATTTTCCCCACTCAGGCAATCCATCAGATCATCCATCCTCGGCAATGGAAACCTGTATCTAATGGTTATCTTGTTGATCTCTCTTGAGTCGGTACACATCCTCAGCCTCCATCCTTCTTTGGACTGAGTATTGTCGGAACAACACATGGACTCAAACTTTCTCTGACCAATCCTTTGTCCAATAGCTCTTGGACTTGTCTCTTGACCTAGTCATTTTCTTGCAGCATTAACCTATACGCGACTTTGTTCGACAAACTTGATCCTAGTATGAGGTCTATCTGATGACTCACACTTCTCATCGGTGGCAACGAATGGGGTAATTCATCCACTATGATGTCAGCGAACTCTTCCAGCAGTTCCTGAACTTCATCTGGTAGATCATCCACTCTTGTGCTAGTTAGAATAATTCTTCGCTTCCTAACCACAAAGAATTGTGGATCTTCTTTCTTCTCCACCTATGTAAGAAGCTCCTTCCCACTCATGAGAAGTATTGTACTATTTACTTATGGCTTCACCTCCTTATCCTTTATCAGAAGAAACATATGGGTTCTCTCATTCTTCGCCAGAGTATATGTGTTCATTCTCCCATCATGAATCACATTTCTGTCATATTGCCATGGTCTACCCAACAATAAATGACATACATCCATGGGAATAACATCACACATAATCTTATCATTATATCCCCCTATTTTGAACTCAACCAAGCATTGTTTAGTCACAGTTACCTGGTGTCCTTTTTGTAGCCATGAAACTCTGTATGGACTAGGATGATCAGACGTCTCTAGCTCCAGTTTCTCCACCATCTCAGTTGAAACGAGATTATCCATGCTACCACTGTCTACGATAACCTTGCACACCTTGTCCTTGGTTTTTCAAGCTGTTCTAAACAGTTTGGTCCTTTTCACTGAGCTTTCCATCTCCTTTTCGGGTGTCAAAAGGACTTTATGCATCGCAAGCGATCTTTCGCCTTCTGCGTCTTCGAACTCAGCATCACGCCTCTGCGCTTCAGTGATGTGAGCTTCTCCAGTGTCTTTCTTTTTCTCTGGGCACTCATAAGACTTGTGCCCATTCTTTCCACATGTAAAACATGTGATTACTCCTCCTCTTTCTCTACCTCGACCTCTAGTACGAGGAAAAGTATTTCCATCAGCATAATCTCCTCGCTGATCATTTTGTTGTCCTCTCTGTTCAACATATGGTTGCCTCTGCTGTGAGGTTCCACCTCTCTCAGCTTTACCCTGAGGTTTCTTCCATTCCTCTTTGGGCTTCTAAAATTTCTCCTGGGCAACTGCCTTGCCTCTGGGATGACTTCTACCTCGCCCTCATTCTTCTTGCTTTCAGCTCAGCTTTTCCTCTGCTTTCAGAGCCAATTGGTAAGCATATTCCACCGTTCGGATGGTTAGCATGCTTAATTCATCCTGAATGTCATATCTTAGACCATTCAGATATCTAGCTACCTTCTCATCATCTCTCTCCCGATGACCTTCTCTGATGTTCAGTCGATATAATTCCTCAGTGTATTCTTTCACTGTCATCAGCTTCTGTCTCAGGTTTTGCATTCGCCTAAACAACGTGATTTGATAGTCTCTCGGGATTAACTTCGCCTTCATCTTTGCGATCATTCGATCCTAGCTTTTGATATTCTGCTTTCCTTTGCAGCGCCTATCGGCTTGAAGCTCATCCCACCATAATGTTGCATGTCCTTTCAAGCACATGACCACATGCCTGACTTTCTTATCCTCTTCGATATCCTCATAATCGAAGTAGGTGTCAAGAGCTCTAATCCAATTTAGCAGCTCTTTTGTATCCAGATTCCCCTCATAGACTGGAATGTCCATCTTAGCTTTCGCACCCATCCTGGTAATGGCTTTGATCAACCTCTCGTTTGATGCATCCTCTGCTGTGACCTCTTCTTCATGTCTAGCTTCCTCTTCAACTTCAGAATCACTAAGATCCCCTGCACCAACTCCGCGTCTCTGAGCTGTCTCCATTTCTTCAAGCCTTGCTCGGAGATCTCTCATCTGCCTTTCCATTTCTAGATTTCCTGTCGGCCTACCTCTTCTTCTCACCTCCCTATATTCTGGGTCTGGTGATTGTCTTTCTCTTCGTGGCGGCATGGCGAATTCTCTCTCTCTGCTATAGAAAGCAAAGATATTCTCGCTCTGATACCAAACCTGACACCACCACACTCCTCGGAGCACAATTGCTTCTCCAGGACCTTCTTTCCTCTCTCTCGGCCCGAAGAACGTAAATTTTCTTCTATTCCCTTATCGAAATGTCTACCCACAGATTCTTCTTTAGTCGATCCCCTTTTCTGCACTCGGAGGATCGAAACTTCGCAGCTTCGCGAGTTCACTATCAATCTCTAGGTTCTCAAACCCCCGAGACCCAATGTGCCAGTCAACCGCTGACCTTCTTCCTCCGCTGTTGGGACTTCTCCCTATCGCGCCTCGCAACTCTCAACTTTAAACAATTGGAATTCCAATCTCCGATCCACGATAAGCCGAAATGTTGACACTCGCGGTCTCGCTCCCTCACGACTTCGCCGCTTCGCGAGATCAATTAATTCCTCCCTCAACTCCTGAGGCCCGAGACGCCGAAACCTGCTATCTCGTTCCCTCACGACTTCGCCACTCACGAGGTCAATTAGCTTTCGCGTCGACTCCCAATGCCCGAGACGCTGAAACGTCAATATCTCGTGTCATCTTCCACGTCACCCTACTGTGGCCCACACTATTTACGTATTCCACCGGGACTTTGCCTCTCGCGATCTCGCGATTCCCGTTGAGATAATTTGGAATCTCGACTCCCGAAATCCCGATATGTCGATCTACAAGTAGGACCAATACTCCTCGTGATCCCAATCAATGGTTCCTACCCTTCTGAGCTTCGAACCTTTACCACGCCTACACTATAACTTCCTGGCACCTCTGCGAGATCTGATGACCCATAGAAACTCGCAGATTCTCCACGGAGAATGCCGACCATCTATCTCTTCTTACGTAATCCTCGAAATGACGGAGTGTCTCCCCTCGAGACTCATTTTACCTGCTCGCCAACCTGAGACGCTTCCTTTCACCTACTCACGCACAACTTTTGTCTTGGCCCTTCAACGAACTTGAAGGTCTATCCCTCCTGATCTTCCACGACTTCAATTCTGTTAGAAAGAAACTCTTGCACACACTCCTTGCGGCAAATCCTCAACCACAACTAAGTGTTGAAACCTTCGATCCTGCGCACTCCTGCAGCATAAATATTTCAATCCCTATGCCAAGAATCACAACTCTGAGTCTTCGTCCAAACTGCGCACGCCTTGCATGGTTCCGGTGCCAAATATTCACTTCTAGCAACTTAGAACAAAAGTTCTCTCTACTTGAATCCTTCTGTCAACGCACTCCTCACGGACGATTCGACTGCACTCCTTGCAGGAATTCTCTAGTTCAAGATAGAGAAACAATTGAAACTAACTCCTTTTTCTCCAGACTTCAATTCAACCATGAAATCATATACACAACATCTAAAAGAAAATGTATGACAAGAAGCAAACATTCATGAGCATATCAACACAAATACACAGAGAATAATACAACCATGGATTTGAATCATAACTCTTTCTATTAATTCAAATGTATCTACATGGGTGTTCTTCATACACTTCTCTGCATTCTCTCTTCAACAATGCTGCTTCATCAATAATGTTACAATGTACAAAGGAGGGTGTCTATATCCCGTTTCCCTCTCGAGCTCTAAGGCTATCAAATCTAAATTAAATTCCTATCTACCAGCATTAAATCTATTAAATGTCGACTATCTACCAAAGGACGAGAGCTATCCGCTCAAGGTCCGTTACAATATACAATGTGTGCTTCATTAAATCCACACATCAATGGTTGCACAACAATAACAAGGTGTTTTCAAAATTCATGCTAGCGCTATCCAGCTGTCCTCCTACTCTCGCACTGGCTCGCTTGATGAGTTGTCGATGCTCCTGCATCAAGACGCCATGTTGTTTATGAGTCTCGACCCTGTAGTGGCATTGTTACTTTGGGGGGTCATCTCTACAAAATACTAGAAGTAGTTCTGACTACTATTCCACCTAAAAAGTTCCGCAAGGTAGTATCTCATACTGCAAAATTTAGCTTATTCACAATCTGTTCAAAAGGAGAACAAAAGGACACTGCAATCACTATAGCCTTGCCCCAAGCACCTTCTATCCAACAGAAGAAGGTCGACAAGGATGCAACAAAGGGAAAATATTCCTTATACACATTGTCCTCTCACATATCTTGACATGTTGAACAGCCTTAACCTTGACAGGTTCGTGACAGATTTCCACAACCTGAGCAGCGCGACGTCTCCAGCAAGACAAGCAGCTCACCAAGATGCAAATTCAACAAACGTTTTTCCTTCTCCCTGGGGAACTCAATGCAATGGAGACCATTTCTTCCTAATGAGGGAGGATTGATCCAGGTGGATATCAGTGTCCACCCACCTTTTCCAAATGGCTCAAAACCGTTTTCTGACAATTTTGGCAATTTACTATTTTTAGGAGGTTTTAACTTCCATGACCATTTTGAGGGTCCAAATGAAGGTTTTTCAATATATAGGTTCTCAATGATATTCAAAGTATTAATTGATCCCCCAAAATTAATCTCCTCAATGATACCTTTCCAACGAGATATCACACGCCTAAAACGAAGATCATATGCAAAAGTTACAGCCCCGGGAAGTTGATGTACTCACTTACCCAAATGGGGCCCACATGACTTTTGCCTTTTCATCTCCTAGTATTAGGTTTTTGGATCTCTAGGTTTTTTTTCATTCATTCTTATTGTAAAAATGCCTTCATAGTCTCATTTTAATCATCTTCTTGCGAATGCGAGTAGCCGTCATATCTCTTCTCAGAGATAAGCTGCCACCATTCTATCGAGTCTTTCACTCTGTATTTTACAGTCTCTGTACATTTATTTCATTAATAGAAATCGTGTATTACTGTATATATGTGTTTATGGTTGCATCTATGATATATATATGTTATATTATTGAATATCTGCGATATATCTGTGCATTTATTTATTATATCTCCGATCTCATTTCGTGCCGAAAATAATCCAGATCAGTGGTATCAGAGCAGGCTGCTCTTGGTCATTTTTTCAGTGCATGTCCCCGACGAGGTCTGATTATAGTAATTTGAGTCTCGAGCTTGTCTCTCTTGAAGACAATCGTTCTTTGACACCCAAGAAACCCTCAATAGCAGAAGAAAAGAAAAATGATGGAGTAGACGATCCTATCAATCTATTGCTTGAGCAAGGTCTCACGCGACAGAGGGACAAAATGATGGAGAATTTTTCCCACATCCTTAAATGCCTATCGATAGCATCAGGCGCATCTTCATCAAGCGACCACTTTGGAGGCACCTCGACTTTCAAGGTACAAGTTAATTTTGATATTCCTGTATTTGAAGGACAGATAGATGCAGAAGCCCTAGAAAAATGGTTAACTCTGCTAGAAGGTTATTTCTCTCGTCACAATTTTTCCGACAAAGAAAATATCACCTTCACACTCTTTAAAGCTTTCCCTCATGTCAAACATTGGTGGGAAACTTACTGGGAGCAAAGTTCCACAAAGGATTCTGGAATATATGGGGTCGATCCCACTTCGAATTTTTTTGTCGATGCAGTAAAAGAACAATATTACCCTATTGGAAACTATGAGGGCCAGTACATGAGATGGACCACACTGCGGAAAGAGAGGGGCCAAGCAGTTCCGGAGTTCACCAATATCTTCCATACCTTGTGCACCAAGCTGGGTATCAAAGACTCCAAGCGACATTTGGTTCTAAAATACCGTGGGTCTCTACATAGATACATCCAGACTGAAATGGATTTTCTGGACATCTCATCACCTGGTGTTGCTTATAGATATGTTGTTAAAATTGAGCAAAAATTTAAGAACCAAAACAAATGGGAGTTCAGGTCTTCAAATCCGCAACAACCAAAGTATGACAAAGACGACCCTAACAAACAGTCTCCCGAAAACTAGTCCAAGACACATGAATAGAAGGGTCATGGGAAGACAAAGAAGGACACCGGAAAATGGTGCGATTTCCACAAAATCCCTCGGGACAAGACCAATGAATGTCACTCAAAACAGTCATTGGTGGCCGAGATCAAAGACAAGGAGACAAACCCTGATTGAGAATCTGATTCTGAAAATACTGGTAAAGGACAGATCAATGACGCAGACCCCACTGCTATTGTTGCGACCACAACAATTCAACCAGAAGAACCAACAGATCCTGAAGAGGGGGAGCGTCTTTTTCATTCACAGATGTGGGTGAAGGGGACCCCACTGCATTTTATTGTTGATAGCAGAAGGCAGAAGAACCTCATCTCAGTAGAGTTTGTCAAATGGTTGGGATTGTCGACAACACCAAACCCACATCCATACAACATCGGGTGGCTTCGGCAAGGACGAGATCTTCGGGTCAACCAACAGTGTCGATTGTCATACGACATCCAACCCTTCAAGGATGAGGTATTATGTGATGTTTCCCCACTGGATGTCTATGATGTTCTCTTGGGCCAACCATATATGTGGANACGCACCACAATCTCTTGGTCGCGTCATACTTCGGAAATCCCCTTGTCACGTTCGCATGTCCAAGGCATCCACTTTCCCAACTTATGCAAGACTTGGATGGCAGAGCAACCCCAAGTTTTGTCTCCTTCTGGACTTGAGCAAGTATCTCCGTGCCCATCTAGTTGGAAAACTTACAAAAAAAAGTTGATTGAATATATGCGCTGTAATTTAAAATTAAAAATAATTTTCAATCACTTGCCCTAGGCCTAAGGTCCCACCCTTCGATCATGAGCATATTACATTCAAAAAATCGAGATGTCGTATCTATAATCGGCCACCATCGCTGGATCATGCTCATATTACATTAAAAAAATCGAGATGTCCTGTCTACGATCGGTCGTCACTCACAGACCTTGAGAACGTCGGGGTACCCATGACAATGCGTATAATATGGAAAATTTGAAACAAAATAGGAAATACATAGCCTCCTCCTCGGTTTGTTTTTCGAAGCTTTCCACATAGTCAATGTCTTCAGTATGCCATGCTTAGTCTTCACAAATGAATTCACTGAGGATGTCCCAACTCGTCAGCCACTCCTCCGTCCCCATCACAATCATTATCTTTGGGACAGATTTGTTGAAGAATTACTACCAACTTTACTCGTGGCAAGCAAATCTGATTTCTGTTGTAGACTTGAAAATCGAAGATTCGAAGGTCCTCATATCGAGGAAATTCACGGTTCTATAGACCCATTGCTGAGCTGACCGTTTACATGCTTCATAAACAACTGATTTTTTATGTAGGATTTCACTAACTATTCAGGAAAATTGGACAACTGCAATGTTTAATGCAGACTCATTTAACTCTCGGGTTCCTATAATGGTTGACCAGAAACGTTCACTAGAGTTTAACATACTAAATTTAGTGGAATGGATCTAAAAAATATCTAAAATTCCCCCATTCCTATTGGTAAAATTGGATTTTTCCTCCGCAATGCTTACTTAACACCGAGCACCCCGTACACTTCCAATCTAGAATAGGGATTTGGCAACTTATCGATGCCACGATGCCACGTTATTGAGGGAGGTCGACTTTATCTACTTGGGAAAGGCTAGAGCCCACGATGGTCCGATGGTGGTGATGCTATTGTGTGGCTGAAAAGGGATTACAATAAATCAAACAATAAGATTACAAGAGCATACAATTCTGGATGGATGCCTGCCTATAACTAGAGGGTGTGCTAAACACTAAGTAATTTTGACTAAATATATTAGTTAATTTTTGTAAAAAAAAAAATTATGGTATCAAATTTGAATTTGAATTTAAATTTGAATTATAACTTGGTAATTATGTTTAAAACCATTTTTGAAGTGATATTTGATATTTATTTTTTTCATGCCTATCACATGATTTCACTAGAGGTAGTTTCAACAATGCTCATAAAGGATAAAAACTTATAGATTAAAACCTTATTTTTGTATTAATAACTTAGTAATTATGTTTAAAACCATTTTTGAAGTGATATTTGATATTTTATAACTTGGTAATTATGTTTAAAACCATTTTTGAAGTGATATTTGATATTTATTTTTTTCATGCCTATCACATGATTTCACTAGAGGTAGTTTCAACAATGCTCATAAAGGATAAAAACTTATAGATTAAAACCTTATTTTTGTATTAATATTTTTTAAGTATTAATATAAGACCTAAAACTGTGTTAAGAGCTAGTCACCCTTACTCACCACCAATGAGTCATTTTATCATTTTAATATAAGACTTAAAACTATGCAAAAAGCTGATCACTCTTATTCAACACCATTAAATTATTTCAAGTAATTTGGTTTTCCTTAAATAAATTTAATGAATCAAAATTAACATCTAATTTATCATAAATTTTAAAACCTTCCAATCACCCACCGATATTTTGACATTGAAAGTCCAACTATTAATCAAAATCAACTTGACCGTGGTTAAGCTTCGGAATCGATAATTAAATTTAACCAAATTTAATTGCCTAAATGTCCACCGACATTTTCCGAGTGAAAGTCCAACTATTGATTAGATTCAACTTAACCGTGGTCAAGTTTCGGAATCGATGAAACAAGGTGCGGCCCGCGGCTTGTTAAGCTCCGGAATCGTTGAGCCAAGGTGACGCCCGTGGGTTGTCAACCTCCGGAATCGTTGAACGAAAGGGCGAGTTGAAGGAAGAAATTAGTGGTAGAATGGACGAATAGAAAAACGTTGAACTTTCTCTCACCCGTAATGCGTTCGTCCAGTCAGCCTTTAACACATATATCTTACCGCATCCATCTAGTTGTTCACACAGCCATACAAATTTGAGGCTTACCTAATTCCAATAAATATGTAGATCTGGATTGTGGTATGCTTAGGTTGAACTTTTGAACCGAGAACCATTGATTCAAACTGTACCGACCACATTGCTTTGACCTACCACATGGGAATCGGCCTCTCACTGCACGCTG
>JZKD02S2334069.1:173070-202284 GCA_000966675.3 Picea glauca
TTAAAAAAAATGTCAAATCAAAATTTAAGGAAAAAATGTGGTGTGATAAAGAGTTAGAGGAAAAAAGAAAATTAAGGTATTATAAAGATGTAATCAACCCTAATCTAGAAGATAAGCATTGCTAAGATAAGAACAAAATAAGCATTGCTAAGATAAGAACAAGTTCTCACGAGCTCCATAGTGAAACTGTGCATTGCTCAATTCCTAAAACGCCATGGGATGAAAGAGTGTGTCACCTTTGGGACACTAAGAAGGTTGAACATGAAAATCACTTTCTCTTAGATTGTCGAGCCTATACCCATATTAGATCTCATTTTCAAAATATTGATCACACTACCAACCTTCCTAACCTCTTAACTCAACAAAAGTATGGTGATCTTGGAAAGCTTCTTTTAATGTTTTTTGAGCACAAAAACAAAATTCTAAAGAATCACAAGTAATCACTTACCCTCTTAAGGTCCGATAGACCAATTAGGTCTTAGTGGACGTTAATCATCATCATCAACAATATATATTAATCAATTGAACCAATTTCAAATTTGAAAAAATAAATCTATATAATATAATAGAAGTGGGGAAAATAAATGTATAGACATTATAAACTTAGAATTATAAATCCATCTTAATCTATTTATTTTTTAAATTATTTTGGCTACTTAATAAATTTAAAAATATATTAATACATTACACTATTAATTGAACCAATTTAACCAATTGAACCAATAGTTAATATATTAATTGAACTATTAATACATTACACTATTAATATAAATTAATCAAATGAACCAATTTCAAATTTGAAAAAATAAATATATGTAATATAATAGAAGTGGGGAAAATAAATGTATAGACATTAGAAACCTGGAATTATTTTTTTTTTTAAATAAAAAAGGGGTAGTACCTGCTATATTATATTATCTCAAAATCATGACAAAATAACCAGTCTCATAGCTACAGTCATCACAAAAAATGCTGCCGGTAACCGAAAACCAGCATTATTGGAAAACATCTAGCAGTTATACAGTTAGAACATTAAGAAAAGGGGCATCTGTCCTGCCCGTAGGAAACCAGGACAGATGCCAGTGGACTAGATAAACCTATAACAGTTGTACAAAAATACTAAAAAACCAGGAAAACAAGGAGCCTAGTCACCCGGTGACACGTCGCTCCCACCAATTCCCACCGAGATAGTGAAACCCTGCATGCATAGGGGACACTTGCGCTGAGCAGGAGCCCCGGAGAGCACGTCGAGGAGCAAATCAATGCGCTGGCCCATGATGCTAGCCCTGTGTTCGAAGTCCGCAATGTGTCCACGGAGCTCGAAAACCAAGGTCATGAGTTCATCGCTGGAGAAAGGGCCAAGTGTTCCGGCGTCCGTGCCACCTGGAGGAGCAGTTGCCCGGTCCGTCACATCGCCAGTGCTAGTCTCAAGCTCCCCTTGAGCCGTTGCCTACTCTGCCTTCTCCATCCTCTCTGCATCAGTGTCTTGCATGTCATCCTCCCACGTGATTTCTTCCACCACGCAGCCAGGGGGTTCATTTTCCATAGTCGGCGAGCTCTTATCGTCCCGCTTGCTGAACGTCTCCAAGGCTTTTGGCATCACTTCGCACAGCTAGTCCCCCATTGACGGGTCCTCTTCCACCACACAGCCGGGGAGCAAATCCACTTTCTCGGTTTCCTTTTCAATCCTGCTGCAACCAGCATCATGCTCAGCAATGGTGTTGAGCATTGCCCTCCTCTCAACCCGAGCCTTCTTCCTAAGGAAGGAAGAGGCCAGAGCCAAGGCTTGTTCAAGCTCCTCCTCCCTGCGTCGCTACGCTTTGAGCGCCTCCCAGGAAGAACCCCTACGAGGTTTCCCTTGTCTCCTCACCATTATAATTAAGAATATGCCAATCAAACGCTGAGCCGGGATAGGAGAAAACCAACCCGAGCGCAACTGCGAGTGCAGAGTGCAGACAAGCCAGCCCTGTTTGAACCCACAAAGAAGTAATTCTGTCGATGCCGCACCAGGAGCTTTCCTCCGCAGCTCGGGCTCGAAATGAAAACCGTGAACAAACTTACGAATCCTCCGTCCATCCATATCAGCCTCGAATTCATGAGCGAAGTTAATTGTCGCGCGAGGGAGGAGTACCTCCATCGCCTGCCCTCTGCTATGGCTTACCATCAATGTAAATGAGAAGAGGAGGGTGGCGGCCAGCAGCTATAAATACAGCGCGAGTGCGAGTCTAGGTGTCATTCCGTTCTACCGCGTGTCACCCCATCCGGGGCAGGGAAGTCTCTACCAGCAAGCTCTTTGCATTGCATAGAGAGTTCCGTTTCTTCTGAAACGTTGGCCTGCCAGTAGATAGGATTCTCCTTTGAGTCAATTCCTTCATTTTCCAGGTGATCGACCAACTTATTGGCTTCTCGTTTCACATGAACTGGGATGAGGGTCAAGCTGGGGTGGATGAAGCCCTCAAAATCCTCCAGGAGTCCGGAGAGTCTCCAACTGGGGGAAATTCGCCCTGGAGATTGGCCATGAAGGATTTTCATTATGAGTTGGATTATTGCTTGTGAGTCCCCGTCAATGATTAGCCGGAGGCATAGGTGCTGGGTCGCTATTTGGAGGCCTCTTAAGAAGTTGGTTAACTCCGCCACATTGTTCGTGTTTTCACCCAAGAAACCGACAGTCATATGAGTCATCTTGCCCATGTTGTCCCTGAGTACTGCTCCGAAACCAGCTGGTCCAGGGTTACCCCTGGAGGCCCCATCGAAGTTAAGCTTAAGAAAGCCAAAAGGGGGAGGAGTCCAAACCGTTGGACTGCTGTCATGCCCTCTGAAGGTCTTCCCCTGTGTATTGATCTGTAAATGAAGATTCCATCCTTCCAGAATGAGCCTCTCCTCTGGCTTGCACTGAATGTCATCTTGAAGCCAAGAATTACTAAGAATAGTTTCACGGATGAAACCTGTTATTTTTTCCCAGGTGCTGGTTGGAGGGGAAGATTTGGAGTTGAAAATTCTTTGATTCCTTTCCTTCCAGATTGCCCAGAGGGAGAAACCCGGGAGCAGCTGCCAAATGCGCTGGAGAATTGGGTTGTGGAAGGGGGAAGTTCCCCAGTTGGCCAGAGTGTCCCTGATGCTGCCACGAATTCGCTGTGAACGACGCATAACTTGAGTTCCCCAGTCCTAAATTTGCTGACTATAGTGACAGTTGTTGAGAAGGTGTTCCAGGGTTTCCTCATTTTGTTGACAGAGGGGGCATTTGGAAGGGCCCCTGAAGCCTCTTTTAATGAGATTATCCCAAGTGAGGATACGATTATGAGCTGTTAACCAGAGAAAGAGGGATATTTTGGGCCAGAGGAAAGGCAACTAGACTTTACCCCAAATTCCTTCAGGGGCTTGAGGAGGGCACGCAAGGAGGTGGTAGGTTTCCTTGACTGAGAAAACTCCTGAGGTAGAGTGACCCCACCGGAGAATATCCCGACCGTCCTTAACAGAAATCTTCCTGAGCTGCATGCATTCCTGCCACGGTAGAAGGTCAAGGTCCCCCCCAATCTTTAGATCTGTTTTGCTAGTCTTCCATGGCCTCCATTGCTGTCGCCCTTGATTTGGAAGCCAGAAGTCTTTCACCTTTTTGAGGCCGTGATGTTGCAACTTGATCCTAAGAGGGTGAAGACTTTCCATTTCACCAAGAGGAGGTAGCTGTTGCCACGAGTCTTGCCAAAATAGTGCACTCTCACCGTTCCAGATTTCCCAGAATGCATGTTGTTGTATGAGGGATCGATTCCGCCACGCCGTATTCCAGATATTGGATCCTGGCCTCTGCTCGTTGAATCTAATTAACTGGTTGTGTTGCACTGCTGGTGCATATTTCTGCTTCCAAAGCTGCGCCCATACTTCATGTGGGTGTTGCAGCCATCTCCACCACATCTTGGCTCCCATGATCTGATTCATTTTCCCCGGGTCCCGAATGCCTAGTCCTCCAAATTTTTTGGGACGACATACCTTATCCCATCCGACAAGGGCCCATTTTTTATTGCCTTGGTGTCCCTTCTAGAGAAAGTTGCGTAGGAGACTCCTGATGGCTTTGATGACCGAGATGGGCATGGCCAAAGCAGTGAAAAGGTAAGTAGGTAAGGCTTGCAAGACTGATTTGAGCAAGACTAATCTTGCCGCAATATTCAGAGGTTGAAATGTCCAGCTATTCATCCTGTTAGCAATGGATAGTAAAAGGCTGTCCCAGGAGATAGATCTCGCCGCTTCTCTAGTTAAGGGTATGCCTAAGTAGGTGGAGGGGAGAGTGAATTTCTCTATGCCCAGAAGTCTTGAGAGGTGGTCCTGAACCGAGACCGACGTGTTGAAGAAATAAAGTTTGGACTTTTCAAGGTTTAGCAGCATACCTGACGCATCCGTGAAGTCTGCTAGAATTGAGTTGAGCTTGATTGCCTCTCTGGCCGTAGGAGTGTTCATAAGAAGAGTGTCATCGACAAACTGGCTGTGCGAGGGCGCCGGGTTCAGGTTGTGGATTGGTAGCCCCTCAAGCGTTCCTTCTAGGACAACTGCTTTTAGATAATGGCCAAGGCCTTCTGCCATAATAACAAAGAGGAAAGGAGATAAAGGATCACCTTTCCTGATTCCCCTGGTAGAGCTGAAAGGTCTCGAGGGTATGCCATTGACCAGAATTGAGAAAAAAGATGAGGTGGTTAGCTTGAGGATCTAGTCCACCCAGATGTTCAAGAAGCCAAAGAAATCCAGAACCGACCGCAAGTAATGCCAGCTTAACCTGTCAAAAGCTTTTGAAAGGTAAAGTTTAATGAGCATACCTAGAGTTTTGCTAGTTTTTAAGGAGTGGATCACCTCATTAGCTAATATGACACTATCCATAATTTGTCTCCCTTCAACATATCTGGATTGCTCCTTTGAGATGATAAGCGGAAGGAGCGGTTTGAGGCGACTGGCAATGGTTTTCGTGATTATCTTGTATATAACATTACACAGGGAGATTGGACGGAACTACTTCGGATGGGTGGCTCGTTCCTCCTTGGGAATGAGGGTAATGAAGGTGGCGTTTAAGGCCGAGAGAACTTGTCCAGAAGTTCTAGATTCTTCTACTGCCAACCAGACATCGACCTTGACCATGTCCCAACAGTGATGGAAGAAGTCTGTGGTGAAGCCATCAGGTCCGGGAGCTTTACCTGGGGGCATGTCCTTTACTACTAAGTCCACTTCAGCCTGAGTGATAGGCCTCATCAAAGCGTTGTTCTGCTCCGAATTGATCAGACGTGGTATGTGCCTGGTGACTTTTTGGATGGCCTCCCCCCTGCTTGTGTTTGGCTCTGTTAGGAGATCTTGATAGAAAGTGTTGAGGTCTTCCGCTATTTTGTCATGCTCTTTTATTGGGACCCCTTGCTCGTCCCCCAATTGAGAGATTCGGTTGATGTGTGTTCGGTGCGTCATCGCCCTGTGGAAAAAATTTGTGTTGCGCTCCCCCTCCTTAAGCCATTGGACCCTAGATTTTTGCCTCCACAAGATCTCTTCTTGTTCTCTGCAGGTCTCTAGTTTCATTAACAACTGATCCTCTTCCCTTGCGAAGTCCTGCGATCGAATCCCTACTATGAAAGTACGCTGGAGTTCTTCAAGTTGTCTTTCTATTTCCCGCTTTCTAAGGAGAATGTCTCCAAATTTGGATTTGTTCCATTGTTTTAGGTACCACTTGAAATTCTTGAGGCGCTGCTGGAGTTTGTACATATGAGTGCCATACTCAATTTCTGCTTGGGCCCACCAGGAATGAGCTAATTGATGGAAGTCCGTGTGAGAGAGCCAAAACTTTTCAAAACGGAAAGGTTTGGGCCTAGGTGGAAAACCTGGGTCCATGCAGAAGACAATGGGCCAGTGGTCCGACCCTTTTTTCGGGACAATGTTTGCTTCCAAAGCCTGGTCACTTTCTAGAAGCGCCTCTGTCACTATAAAACGGTCCAGTCTGCAGACCACGTACTGTTGCCCTATTCTTTTGTTGGACCAGGTAAAGATTCCATTCCGGGTTTCCATGTCAACCAAGTTCAATTGTTCTATTAGGGTTTTAAACATACCACTATCATCTTCTAATCTTTTTGAGCCTCCTACTTTTTCTTCCATCGTTAAGATAATGTTAAAATCACCTCCGATTATCCAGTGCGGAGTGTGTAAGAGGGTTTGGACATAGTGAAGAGATCGAATAAATCTTTCCTTGTCTTGCATGGACTGCGGGCCATAGACGTTTGTGATAGCGCCATCCTTGGATGATGCCACCTCCTTGTAAAGAGCTGTTAGAGTATTTCTGGTGGAGAGGGGATGAAGCAGAGTGACCACTTGCGGGTTCCAAAGTATGGCTAGTCCTCCTGCGGCCCCCACTGAGTCTTGGTAAAGAAACTCCCCATTCTTCCAGCTGTTTTGGAAAATGTTATCCGCCTCCCTCCCTGCACATTTGGTTTCCTGCAGTAATAAGATATCTGGATTCTCTGTTTTGATATAGTCTCGGAGGATCCGTTGCTTGGATCTTCCATTAAGTCCCCTGATATTCCATGATATTATCTTCATCATGCGGACGGTGGGGGGGGGTGGAGATATCCCTCTGAAAGCCTCTGTATCTGTCCAGAGTTGATCATTAAGTGCCCTGCTTCCTTAATGAGTTGTTGGGCTGGTTTACGGCCACGCCTTTTGTTTTCCTTGGTAATTTTTTTTTTCTCTGTGTGGGTGTCTGCTGTTATGCCCAACCTAGCTGTTGATCCCGCGGTTGAGTTGGTGAACACTTTATGCACTTTCCTTAGCTGGTCCATTGGGAGTTGCTGTAGATCCTTCTGATTAAGTGCTTCTTCCAGTTGTTCCAGGTCAATATCTGCCAGATCCGTTTCATCCATGATCATAATAGTGTCTTCTTCCCTGTCAGATTGAGTTGGCTGAGTTGAAACCTTTGGATGTGTTGCCTATGGTACTTCCGGGCCTTTGCCTTTTCCTTGCTCTGTTCCTTGGGGATGGTTCTGTGAATTTGTCTCTTTCGAAAGCTGGTTCAGGGCATCAAAAGAGTTCTTGGAGGGGGCCTTGGGGGCCGCGCTCTAGTTCTGTTTTCTTGGGGGGTTCTTTCTCCTGCCTGTGACATTGGTAAAGCCGTCCTTTTGCTTGGCTTCAAAGGGCTTAGGGGCTGGGGTGTTCAGGGGGCAGTCCTTGAACAGATGACCGTGCTCATGGCATTTCCGGCATCGAAAGGGTATATGCTCGTAGTCGATTGTTTGATTCCAGACCTCGTCCTGGTATTCTAAAGTGATGGATCCCGGCAAGGCCTTCGAGATGTCCATATATATGCAGATGCGGGCGTATGATGTATACTTTCGTATCTTTGTGGCCTCTGAAGCCTTGACGTATTGACCCATCGTGTTCCCTATGCCCATGAGTATTTCTTCTAACCAAAATTCCTGGGGAAGGGAGTAGAGCCTGATCCAGACCGGGGCTCTTGTGAAGTCTTCTTGTTCTGGGTTAAATCTATCGGTCCATAACCTTAGAAAAAGGCCCGCTGAGTTATAAAAGTATGGTCCATTGTCAAATATTCTGTCTTTATCTTCAAGATTGTATAGTATGATTGTGAAAAAACCCTTGGAGTTGAGCTGAACCTCATAGTCTCCTTTAGGGTTCCACCAGTCTTTAATCCAGCGATTGAGATCTCTCTCAGTCGGCCAGAGGCCTAAGAATTTACCTATTAGTGCGTGTTCCATCATAAAATGGGTGTGTTCCCCCACCCTAGTCGATTTTATTTGGTACAGAGGCGGTTTATCCAGTTGGGGGATGCACTTACCTGGCAGCCAATTTTTGGAAGCTTGCGCGTGAGTAGTACTGGGGTCCAATTCCATTTCTTTGTTGGTGACTTGTTCCTGGGTAAACAGCTTCTCCCTCATGTGCATCGGTGGTTCGAAGGCCGACCTTTTAGCGCAGGACCCGGCCTTGTCGTTAGCGGCGATGTCGCTGTATGAGGGGGGTTCCCCCCCCTCCCCCGAGCCCATTGAGAGGCTGACAGGAACTGTGCTGAGCTCTAGTTTGCAGATCGATGAAGTTAGCGGTGAGTGCTCTGGCGTCAGAGCAAGCATCAGGCAAACACGGGTTTTGGAATTTCGGCGCGCTAGGGTTTGTTTCCTAGTTGCAGAGCCTTCAGAACACATAAACCTGGAATTATAAATCTATCTTAATTTATTTATTTTTTAAAATTTTGGCTACTTAATAAATTTAAAAATATATTAATATATTACACTATTAATTGAACGAATTTCACTATTAATATATCAATTGAACCAATTGAACTATTAATATATTAATTGAACTATTAATACATTGCAATATTAATATATATTAATCTATTAAACCAATTTCAAATTTGAAAATATAAATCTATATAATATAATAGAAGTGGGAGAAACAAAAATTACTTAAACATTATAAATTACTGAAACATCCATATGGGAGCAGTGAAACAAAACTGAAAAACAAAAATTACTTAAACATTATAAATTACTGAAACATCCATATGGGAGCAGTGAAACAAAACTGAAAAACACTAACCATGCCACAAAGTTGAAAAGCACCACTGCGCACCAGCTAAATGAAGTTCGTTCCACCACTCATGATCACACTCTTTTAATATACAAAGTTTATGTGCTTACTTTTATTTCAGATAAAATATTAAATGAAATTATAGCATTAAGAATTAACCCAAACATAAAACGAATTAAGCGAACCATGGCAAATCTGACATATTAATCATATTAAATGAAAGTATAAAATATACATAAAGCGAATTAAGCAAACCAAGGAAAATCTGGCATATTAATCATATTAAATGAAAGTATAAAATATACATAAAACGAATTAAGCGAACCAAGACAAATCTCACATGTTAATCATATTAAATGAAAGTATAAAATATTGAAAAATATTAAAAGAAGCATTGCATACCAAATCACGAATTCACCTAAACATAAAACAAATCAAACGAATATATATATTTATAAATCAAACGAATATATATATTTATATTTTCAGGAAGCATAGCATTTCATATTAATGCAATGCATAAATTAAAAACGCCCCATTCAACATGCACATCCCACATTCCGCCAGCCTGGCATAATTTCTCCTTTTCAAATAATCTCTCTTTTTCAAGATCCCACCATGACAGAATGGTAGCGAGTATCCCACCATGACAGAATGGTAGCGAGTAGATAATATATTTATCAATGCATTAACTTAAAAATATATTGTGTTTTAAAAACTGATGTAACCCTAACCATTTAAAAAACCTAAGAGAAAACTTGGGATCATGGCTTGATTTTAGCAAAGAAATTCTTTTGATGGGTAGATGTCAATCTTTCAAGGATTCTGATGTTCAAAAATGAAGATTTTTCCAACTTTCTTTTTCGCTCACCAAATTGTTTAAAATATACTTCATGAATTCATTGAGTGTCGCTTTGACATCCATATATCAAATAAGACACATGCAATCTCCACCTGATACTGAATGCTACAAAACAAACTGAATGGAACCTGCATATTATTAATTCGAACCTATTTGAACCTGGAATATCTCCAAGGCGGGATGGCTATCACCCAAGCGGTGTGGTATTTAGACGAACTGATTAAATGTGCTCCATCTCCCATCTAAAGTGAATCAAACATATCTTTCACTTCCCAACGATATTTGGTGAGTACAATATTGCTATTTCAAAATACAGTTATTCATGCAAATGCAAATATGAATTCAATTATTGAAGCTCCTATAAAATGGTTCTTCCTGCAAATGCAAATATGAATCCAATTATTGAAGCTCTTATAAAATGGTTCTCCAAAAATTTTATAATATCTTCAACGCTCCTGTCCATACAACGCTCCTGTAATAATTTTTCGTATGCCTCAATGACCGACGCATTCTGGAGTGATATTGGGGATTTGGGCATTTCTTTGGCAGCATGTAACAGTACATTTACTATGAGGAAAAACCAGAGGGTTACAGATCTATATTTGTATTATTTCACCCTCCATCTCAATGTATTCCACCTTCCAAGACACCTTTCATTCTCCATTACCACACCTCTCATTCTCCATTCGCATTTTCCATTACCACGTGCAAGCTTTACATTACCACGTGGAAGTTTTACTTCCATAAACGTCCGCTCACATCTGTCCGCCCACACCAGTGATTCGGTAGTTGTATGAGAGATATGGTACACAGTAAAAATAATTTGCATTCTCCATTACCACACCTCGCATTGGACATTCACATTCTCCATTACCACTTGCAAGATTTACATTACCACGTGGAAATTTTACTTCCATAAACGTCTTCTCACATCTGTCCGCCCACACCTGTGATTCTAAACATCCGCTCACAATTGTCCGCCCACACCTGTTGAGTTCCATGTCCATTCCATTCTCCATATCAAAATTTGTAAAAAATTAATAATGAAGATGTAAATGTTAAAACTGAAGTAATTTTTATTGGATTTATTAAATTATGCCTAGTGGCAATTGATAAGTCAGCCTAATAGTTTCTTAATCCTAAAAAGTAAATGTGAAAAAGTAAACATGCAATTAGAAATACAAGGAAGTTATCAACATTAAATCTCATTCATTGATTTGAGTGTAAGACTAAGAATATGCTCACATCTTTAATTGTTAGCCATAAGATTGGAATTTGTAATTAAAAGATTGATTAAACCATCAATTCCAATAGGGGATGTCTATTGGCATAAATATGTTAAAATTTGTAAAATGTATCATATAATTTTATTACAATTATGTTTCTTTAAATAATATAAAATTTAATAATACACAATTAACAATTGAAAAATAGAGTTTGTTATTAATTTTCATTATGATAAAGCTAGCAAAGATAGTATAGACTCATTTTCATTGTTACCCTAAAAACACTTTTACAACGCAATGTCAGAGAGATGTTGTAAGGAGGGTATCACCCTACATCAAATTTGGTAAGTGATTACTTGCGATTATTTATAATTTTGTTTACCTTAAGAGGGTAAGTGATTACTTGCGATTATTTATAATTTTGTTTATGTGCTCAAAAAGAATTAAGAAAAGATTTCCAAGATCACCATACTTTTGTTGAGTTAAGAGGTTAGGAAGGTTGGTAGTGTGACAATGTTGACGGGCGAAAATGACCGTCCGTCAATTGGAAGAACAAGTCGAGTCCGGGGTTGTCTAAATGACCTAAGCCGTTTGGTATAACTCGTTCCGACGGGTTTAATGGCTCCATTAGCCAATCTAAAATTCCTAAGAGAAACAAATAAAATAAATAAATAAAGCTAACTATTAAATAACCACTCAATATATATACATGTACATATAACTATTGTAGATAATATTTACAAAACAGATCTGTCAATCTTATTTATGTGCATGATATACAAGTTGCGAGTTTTAATCTAAACTCACTAAAATCTATGTAAAGATGGCTTCTTTAACGAAAGCAGATAAAGAAAGCACACAAGTTCTTTTTTCTTTTTTCTTTATTAATCTAAGTTTAAACTGAAAAATATACAATGAAACAGGAGTATGTGAACGGTCAAAGCGAGACCATATATTAGAGTTTCCAAGACAAACAAACGACAAAAAGAAAAGAACTAACCTATTAATGCATGCAACGTCTGTATAATAAATAATATTCGGCCACCTTGTCCAAGAGGTAAACCTGCAATGAACCTTAAGATTGTTCCGAATAAATGCGAAACAATGTGATGGAAACTGAGTTTCAATAACAGAACGTATAATACAAATAGTCGTAGTGATCTTATGATTTACAAGCAATTACAATGAGATAAATCTTATTGTAATAACTTTGCATTTAAACGTTCAACAGAAAATTAAAGATAAATCTCACAATTTGAGTTGAATAGATGATCACCGTATGTAATATCTGAAACATCACATATGGACAACATTTATTAATGAATTATCCCAACTCATAATAAAGCATGAAGACAAAAGATATCAACACCTATTATCATATCAAGATAAACAGAACTTGAACTAAGACACCATACACAAGAAGCTAAAGCTGTAATATGTATTTCTGTTTCATTCAAGTCTGTGAATTAATTGTCCATACTTCAAGCCCAGGACAAGATGTTTTGATTACAAAAAATACGAGTTTTTAAAGGGTTCAGAAAAGCTAATTGTCTTATCTTATGAAATAAGATTAAATCTCTACAATCATCTACTGATTACAAAAATAGAGGGCAGATACAACCACCCCAGATCACACTAACTCTCTAAAAACTGAAAGATTTTGTTCCTGTTTACACAAAAAATGAGCCATGGATATGGCTAATAAGCCCAAAAATGCTTCATCTCATTTGGTCACCATAAACTGCCAGATATCCTGAAAAGAAAAAAAAAAACGAAAATATAGGAATTTAGATATTATTCTAACCAAAAATTCGAATGAGAATAGACTTGGATTCAAACTAATTTAATTAAAAAAAAAAAAAAATAGATAAGTTACATGTTTCTGTAGCTAGTTAAAATAGTATAAATCAAAATAAAAAATAAAAATAAAATCTAATCTATTTTATTTTCAAAATAAAATCAAATAAAAAACAAAACAAAAAAAATATTTACTATCTTGGCAATTTGACCAAGAGGATACCTACAAATCTGGATTTAAAATAGTGAAATTGGTTGAGTATTATCAAGCCTGCCTAATCCTTTTGTTTGTCAAATTAAAACCGGATTATTGATTTGTAAATGGAACCTTGATCAAACTCAGAAACAAGAGTAGGAGAGAAACTTTCTTTTCTACATATCTCTTACCTGTTCCAAAGTTATTCTAAAAAAAACAACAACACCGTGGTTTCTTACCCCTGGAGATTAGCCAAGGAGCAAAGTTTGGTTGAACGAAGAGATAGAAATTCTGTAGATTAACACATATGACTTTTATAGAAGATTTTTTCTTTTGTTAATGGCAGAGTTCAGCCATTTATTTCATATCTTTACACTCACAGAGAGGAAAGGGAAAGAAAAGGAAAACTCAGGCGAAACAAAATTTCTAAAAAATGATGTCCAAAAAACGAAGAATACCTCTGAAACTCTATCATTTTTGAAAAATCTGTCTGTGATGAAGGTAAAACGACTCATTTAAGTTCTGGGTTTTAAAGGGTTTTTTCTAATTCGTAGTGGTTTGTTCAGAATCCCTCCTAGAAAATCATGTCTCTGGAAAGCAAAAACGGGATTGAACAGACTGTAACAAAAGAGAATAGACCAACTGTGGGTTTAGATGGCAGTGGTAAGAGGTAAACCCAAGCTAAAATGATGGAAACAAAATTAGGAACACACCGGGAAAACCATAACACAAGCAATGGGGGTTTTAGTCATGAAATTTGGGTGTTTATGGTAATGAATGTTTTAGAGTATAGAGTAGGCCCAAGACCCTAGCTCGTAATGAGAGAATTATCGGTTCAAAATGACAATTGAAGCAAAGTATAAAGTACGTCCCATGAGTGTTTAAATATCATCATATGTAATGGGTGAAGTCGATTTGTAAAGGTTAGGAAAACATGTGTTTTACCAGCCAAAAGCATATCGAAAATTTAAAATCAAAATCGATTTATCAAGAATTTTAAATGAAACAAGTCTATAGTCCACTTGCCAATTGATTCTTGGTATACAAAGCCTCTAAGATATAAGTTTCAATCCAAGAACAACTCAGGATAACTATTTGATTGATATATGATAGGCTTAGAAAAATCATTAAAATGAAATAGATGTAAGCCCATTGGATCTTTAAGAAACAAGCCTTGGATTATAATGCAAAATCACATTTTCATGCTTGATTCATGCTTGCAGTCATGAATCAAGTATAAAATGCAAGATAAAAGTAAAACATGAGTAATCGAATGTATTTTTCATAACCTAACAATCACCCTCAAACATCGATATTTAGGGGATAAGGTGATGACAACTACATGAATTGTCATTTGTCACTTTACAAGGAAAAAGTTATGTAGGGCTGCCAACAATGACAACTTACTGGGAGAAGCAATTATCTCTGCATCACCGATGAGTTCATGTTAGGAATTCTTAGAATGATTACAGCTCAAAAAGCAGCTGAAGGACATCAAGCATCTCGACAATCATTACACAGTCCAGCTTTAGATATCTTCCCGTTCAAATGAAATCTGGTGACAAATTTTAAAAATGAGAGCAACGATGTTCAAGTCAATGGCTTTGATACTGTTGACAAGGCCACTGCTACCAACAGACATCCATAGCCTCGGCAGGGATGTCAATTAATCCACTCTGACGCCTCTATCATGTCCAAGAAATTTCAATTCAACATGAAGGATTCTTATGAGCAATATCAAAATTTATACCTGAGAATTTTCCCTAACCCGACATTGCTTCGCTGCCAGTGGGCCTATTCAGTACCCCGACGAAGTTGTCTTGGCATCATGCATGCATTTACCCGCTACCAGCAGACCTGTTCAGTATCCCGTCGGGTTTACAAACACTTCCCACAACTCTTGAGAAATTATTCACGATATGATATAATTTTAAAAACATTCAGAAGAGCGGGGTGACGCTGAAAATTCCCATTTTTACAAGACTTGTTATTTTCCAGACTTTTACTTTTTGCTTGATAACCTTCATCGTGATTTGAAAATAGTTTATAGATGAAACTAATCTTTCAATGATAGGAAGTCATCCTTGAGTTTCTTTCTTAAAAGTAGGGACAATGTAAAGAGCTTTTAATGATAGTTGTGTCTGCTCATGATTATAAAGTGAAACCATGAAATTTATTATAAACAAAAAAACTTTTTTATCTAGTCTGCATTTTAGGAAATTACAACAGTTGACACTTTGACAGTCCTTGGCAACTGTTTTAAGATGAAGCATTCTTTTTTCCCTCCTTGAACCAAAAGGTGACATAGGCACGGTTTAACCAGAAAGCAGTGAAAACAAACAAAATAAAAAGAATCAAGAACCAGAAAATAAATCAAAACAGAAAAAATATATCCAAAGATGGATCTGAAAACATCATGCGAAAAATCATTTGGGAGACTGAAAGAAAATAGAAAAATCTTGATTGATGTGAAAGCAATCCTACTCGTGGTACCTTGGGTCAGGGTTGAATTTACAATTCATATTTACTTATCTCTTTACTTTCCATTTAAAATTTTCATAATAATACTACGGCTTTGAAAAGAAATATTCAACAAAAAGAAGAGAGAAAATGATCATGTGGACTTCCTTGACAATCATCATGTTATGGTTCTCGTGGTATGCCCACTTGCGCTCATGACTGCATTATTACAAAGAGAAATAGTGAGGAATAAAACTGAAAGAAAACCTATTCCTAAACCTACCCTAACTACTAAACAAATCAGAATACTACATGAAGTCATGCTTCCAATGTAGCCATCGGAGTAACTCCAATCCTGCAATGGAAACAAAATCAAACATTACTAACAAGAATGGTAATATATCAAAAAATAATAGAAATATATCACACTTGCCTTCATAATCATCATTTAAAAGCAAAGTAAGCATATCTTACCATTCCCTTGAATATTTTTGTTGTATGAATCCTCTAGCCATTGTGCAATCTTGTCGTGATAAGGGTCATAATGGCATGGATGAGTGCAAGTGATTTTGTAAAACTTGTCAAGATTATAGGGAAATGACATAACCATCAGCCAAGGCTGAAGTGCCCCATCCTCCTGACAATTCTCTAAGTGTTCATTAATTTCTTCACATGGAGGATCTAAAAGAAATATGTCACGCCTACTTCCAAGATACTTAGGTAAAAACAAAGCAAGCACAACTTTATCTTTATTATGAAGATTTTGTATATACGAATATTCAATCCATCCTAAGATCCTTTCACAAAAATGAGAATGCAAACCATGACTTTGATGAAATGAATATATCAATGGGGAAATCATCATAAGAGGATTCATGATGTCAATTAGATCATTGGTTTGAATGCTTCCTTTGATGAGATTGATAATTTCAAAATGTGAACCATAAACATTAAAATTTGAGCTAATCAAAGAATGAATATGCAACATAGAATGTTTGATCTCCATAAGATAGAGTGCATTGCCTTTTTCAACAATAAACTGTGTAAAATCATCTCGCAACATGTCCTTTTCCCATGTGAGTGATGAAAGTGAAAAAGTGTCAAATCTGACTTTATCAATGTTATGTTTGGAATTAACTTCATTAAATCTTGGCATATCGAAAGGATATGATTGTGGCGGAAAAGAGTAGGATGTTGTAGGTAAGGTATCAAGTCCACCAGAATCTAAGAAGAGATCAGGATATAAAGAATAAAAGGAATAAAAAATAAGCACATGAAAAGAATCTCTTGAGCTATGATATTTAAGAGTGGTATTCTCAAGACATTTCTCTTCACTTTCTTTAAAACTCTCACTCTGTTTTGGTGATAAATTCCTCAACATAATATGATCATCTAGATTTGCCTTCTGTATGATAGATAATTCAAAACTTACATGACAAACGTCTAGTCTTTCCTGTGGATAAAGTACATTTTGAGGATGAAGGTTTAAGGTTTCTCCTTCCAATTTCATATCTTCTTCTCTAATCAGTTTCATAGGAATGTTAGAATGTTTAAGATGATTTTCGTCGCCTAAGTGTTCTTCAATGACTGAGTTTAAATATTGATTAGAGCATGAGTTACAAGAATGATTATATTCACCTTGACCAAGAATCAAATCTTCTTCTGCGATGGTCGAAGAATGAAAATATAATAATTTAGAGGAAAAACCAGTTTAGTTGTTGAAAAGAACATGGTCAATAGATTCTACCTCCCTTGCTTGTTCAAAATTTTCGGATGGATTCCTCTCATCCTGCGAAATAAATTCTTCTCGTAGTTGAGTGATAGGATTTACAACAGGTTCTTCATTCGCGATTGAATATGACTGGATGGTAGGGACGCAAGCATCATAGAAGAGAATTAATACAAATGACATGTCATCGAGATTAAATTTACAGAGGATATGATAAATTCTTGTCGAAAAGTCTTCTGAAGATGAATCACCATTGATCAGTGAAGTCTGAAATTCTTCACATAATTGATTGTAATCATAAATTTCAAAAGCGTCTAGAAATTCATTTACAAATTGAAACCAATCAAAAATGCGACATGCTGGAAAGGATTCAAACCAATGTTTAATCCGACCTCTAAAAGTAAAAGAGAACAATCTGCATAAAACTCTTAAATTAGAAATGTCATGTTTGATGCATTTGCACCAAAACTTGTTAAGGTGGTCTTTAACAGATGCATTGCCTCCACCATCAAAGGTGAGTTTGGACAAGCGAGAGACTATCTCATTGGGAACATCAGGTAATGAGAAGTGGAAAGCATGTTCCAACACAGTGATTTGGGGAGCCATGGGGAAATTGAATACATTTAAAATAAAGGCTCCTACAAGGCAAGCTTGTCAGTCGGCCCTCCTTCTAGCGCCATTTGTTGACGGGAGAAAATGATCGTCCGTCAATTAGAAGAACGAGTCCAGTTCAGGGTTGTCTAAATAACCCATGCCATTTGGTATAACTCGTTCCGACGGGTTTAATGGCTCCATTAGCCAATCTAAAAGTCCTAGGAGAAACAAATAAAATAAATAAATAAAATCTAACTATTAAATAACCATTCAATATATATACATGTACATATAACTATTATAGATAATATTTACAAAACAGATCTGTCTATCTTATTTATGTGCATGATATACAAGTTGCGGGTTTTAATATAAACTCACGAAAATCTATGTAAAGATGGCTGCTTTAATGAAAGCAGATAAAGAAAGCACATAAGCTATTTTTTGTTTTTTCTTTATTAATCTAAGTTTAAAATGAAAAAGATACAATGAAATAGGAGTATGTGAATGGTCAAAACCAGACCATGTATTAGAGTTTCGAAGAAAAACAAACGACAAAAAGAAAACAACTAACCTATAATGCATGCAATGTCTGTATAATAGAGAATATCCAGCCACTTTGTCCAAGAGGTAAACCTGCAATGAACCTTAAGATTGTTCCGAATAAATGCGAAAAAATGTGGTGGAAATTTAGTTTCAATAAAAAAACATATAATACAAATAGTCGAAGTGATCTTATTATTTACAAGCAATTACAGTGAGATAAATCTTATTGTAAGAGCTTTGCATTTAAACGTTCAACAAAAAATTAAAGATAAATCTCATAATTTGAGTTGAATAGATGATCACCCTATATAATATATGAAACATCACATATGGACAACATTTATTAATGAATTATCCCAACTCATAATAAAGCATGAAGACAAAATCTATCAACACCTATTATCATATCAAGCTAAACAGAACTTGAACTAAGACACCATACACAAGAAGATAAAGTTGTAATATGTATTTCTGTTCCATTCAATTCTGTGAATTAATTGTCCATACTTAGCTCCAGGCCAAGATGATTTGATAACAAAAAGTACGAGTTTTTAAAGGGTTAAGAAAAACTAACTGTCTTATCTTATGAGATAAGATTAAATATCTACAATCATCTACTGATTACAAAAATAGAGGGCAGATACAACCACCCCAGATCACACTAAATCTCTAAAAACTAAAAGATTTTGTTCCCGTTTACACAAAAAATGAGCCATGGATATGGCTAATAAGCCCAAAAATGCTTCATCTCATTTGGTCACCATAAACTACCAGATATCCTGAAAAGAAAAAAAAAAACGAAAATACAGGAATTTAGATATTATTCTAACCAAAAATTCAAATGAAAATAGACTTGGATTCAAACTAATTTAATTAAAAAAAGATAAGCTACAGGTTTCTGTAGCTAGATAAAATAGTATAAATCAAAATCAAAAAAAAAAAAAAAATCTAATCTATTTTATTTTCAAAACATAATCAAATAAAAAACAAAAAAAAAAACTATTTACTATCTCTTCAATTTGACTAAGAGGATACCTACAAATCCGGATTTAAAATAGTGAATTTTGTTGAGTATTATCTAACCTGCCTAATCCTCTTGTTTTTCAAATTAAAACTGGATTATTGATTTGTAAATGAAACCTTGATCAAACTCAGAAACAAGAGTAGGAGAGAAACTTTCTTTTCTACATATCCCTTACCCATTCCAAAGTTATTCTAAAGAAAACAACAAGACCGTGGTTTCTTACCCCTGGAGATTAGCCAAGGAGCGAAGTTTGGTTGAGCGAAGAGATAGAAATTCTGTAGATTAACACACATGACTTTTATAGAATATTTTTTCTTTTGTGTAGGGCTGCCAACAGACAAATATTTTGAAAATGAGATCTAATATGGGTATAGGCTCGACAATCTAAGAGAAATTGCTTTTCATCTTCAACCTTATTAGTGTCATAAAGGTGACACACTCATTCATCCCATGGCATTTTAGGAATTGACCAACCACCAGTTTCACTATTGAGCTCATGAGAATTTCTTCTGATCTTAGCAATGATTATTTTTTTCTTTACAATTGGAAAAATAGATAGATAATTTTGATCTTCTAGATTAGGGTTGATTATATCCTTATAATACCTTAATTTTATTTTTCCTCCAACTCTTTATCACACCACATTTTCTCCTTATATTTTTATTTGATGTTTTTCTAATAGTATCTTTATTCTGCAAAATGATGTCTTCCATGATTCCCCAATAGTTTATCCAAGACCGAGCGTCTTTATGCCATCCTCGCTTGAGTCAATGGTCATTATGACTCGATTTTGGAGCCGTTTTAAGAAGCCTCTTGTATTCCATGTTGTTTAAATTGTTCTGATACATTAGGTATCTAGTTATAGCCATGCTCTCAATGGGAGAGAGGCTTGTTTCTAAGAGGAGGATGGGATAGGGCATATTTCCTTTAATTTTGAGATTATATGATATAAAATTCTTTTGTATTTGCTCTATATTTCTCTAGGATTCAGGAGAGATGCCATAGTCCTAGAATTCACATCCATAAATAATAACAAGTGTAACAAGAGTCTCAAGGAGGAGTTTCTTCTTATCTCAACTCCAAAGATCAACTGATTTACACTTTTTTTCAAGCCCATAATAATCTTTCCATGCCCCATAATCCTTTTCTCAATGCTATAATTCCAATTGAGCTTGTGGTGAATATCAATTCCAAGATAAGATGATCTCAAATAACGGGCTACGAATCGGCTCTGCAACTAGGGTTTAGGGCTTCACAGTCGCTTCGAACTGTGCTACCACAACGACCGCCCTGCGGGGGCTCATGTCTCGCAGGGAGGGGGCGTCGACAGGCGTCTCCTACAGCCAAGTCACGACAAATGAAAACCATGCAGAAGGAGCAAAAAGGCCGACCTTTGAGCCACCTCCAGACTTGCGCTCGAAGATTCTAGCGGAAGGGACCTTCAAGGACCGGGAGATGGACATCGATCCAGTTAAAGAGACTGTCCCTGCAATCGTGTCAACTCCATGGATGTCGAGTAAGTGCATTCAACAGGCAGCACAGGTCCCAGAATATGTCATCATCTCGCCACACATAGAAGAGCAGAAGCAATACATGCGAGATTATGCCCTGGTGGGAAAATTTCTAGGGCTTTGGCCTTCTGAGCGTGATCTAGTCAAATGGATATAGCACTAGTGGAAACCAAAAGGTCACTATGATTTACAACTAGGTTCCAAGGGGTTCTTCACAATCATCCTCCACAACCTTGAGGATTGCAATCGCATCTTTGATGGGGGGGCATATTTCTACAATTCGACAGGACTCTTCTTAAGATTCTGGACTATACTGTACTCTGCCCACGAGCTGGTATGGATTATACCGTACTCTCTTCCCCAGGAATTCTGGCTGGAAGAGGTCCTGGCCGACATTGGCAACACCATTGGCATCTATATTAAATCCTTCGAAGCCACCAAGTAGCGGTGCTACACATATTATGCACGAATCTATGTGTACCTGAACAAAGCTAAGCCGCTCCCAGGATCCATCACACTGGAATATCATGATGAGGACTGGTCCCAAACCATCGACTACGAACACATTCCATTCCGATGCAGGAGATGCCACGAACATGGTCATCTCTTTAGAGAGTGCCCTCTCAATACGGCTCACAAAGAAGGGAACCCAGAAAGCGACAAAGACAAGGATGGCTTTGTACAACCAACAGAGAAAAGACGACAGGGAGGAAGAAAACAACTAGCCGAGGTAAGTAAAGATCCCTCAACCAGCAATAAGTTTGCAATCTTACAATACCAACCAGAAAATCCCACAACCCCTGCAAACCCAAATGTACCACCTCCAGACAATGGACCCCAGTCCGCTGGCCAAAAAACTGAACGGCCCCCACAGGGTAAGGAATCAGATCTCCCTCCCCTAGACTTGGCTCGGGATCTGCAAGACTTGCAGGAGACAAAGGACGGGGATGAGGAAATGGAGCTAGAGGAGCAAGACCTAGCCGGGGTGGATCTAGAGAACCTTGAGCACGCCTACAGGCATCAAAAAATTTACACTATACCTAGGGATTAATTGCGGAAGGTGCACAAGGTATTTCTCAACTCTTCAGCTAGGTCCTCATATCAAGCTACCAAAGCCCTAGGAATCCAGGGAAACCAGTCAAAAAACCCAAATAAGACTCAGAAAGACGAAAAGAAAAGGGGGAGGAAGTCCACTAACAAGCTCATACAAGAAATAAGAAACTTTATGGTAAACTCGGGACAAATCCACCTGATCTCGGACAAATTCCATCCTCTCCCCACCCCCCCGTCATTATGAAGATCATCTCATGGAATATTAGAGGCCTCAACAGACATAGCAAGCAAAAAATGCTACGGGATCTGATCTTAGCGGAAACACTAGACATTGTACTATTGCAGGAAACAAAATGTACTTTAGAAGACATTGACAGGCTACTTCCCTACTGCTGGAGGCAAGGGGTAGCGGCCTCAATAGACGCCACAGGAACAATCGGAGGATTGGCTATCCTCTGGAACACCAACGTCGTGCTGATGGAAAACTTCCTCACAACCAAATGGTCCATCACAGTAGATTATAGGCTCATCGGCTCAAACAAGACCGGACATATGCCCAATGTCTATGGCCCGACTAGTCCAAGGGATAAGTAGGCCTTCCTCAGAAGCCTGAGTTACTTATCCAGTCTTACACAGTACAATAGATGGACTATTGGTGGTGATTTCAATATCATTCGTAGCCTGGGGGAAAAAAAAGGAGGATCAAGACGTCTGGATCGGGATTCCAGTGACTTCAATAGCCTCATAGACGATCTTCACCTCATCGACCTGGAGGCCAACAATGGCATTCACACTTGGAAAAACAGAAGGACCGGAATACATCAAATCGCTTGCAAACTAGATTGTTTCCTCATCTTGGAATCCCTTATGATGGATGGAATGGCAATGGAATATACTATCTTGAACCTCTCTGGTTCAGATCACTGGCCTATACAGTTATGGATGGATGTCCCAGCCACACCTGGTAAGAAACCCTTCAGGTTTGAACAGTTATGGCTAGACCACCCCGATTTCCAAACAAATATCCAAGATTGGTGGAGGGAGGTAGCGGTCCCTCGCGGATCCAAAATGTACAGATTCCAGCAAAAGTTAAAGAATCTTAAACAAACTCTCAAACTTTGGAAGAAGCATACGTTCGACAACATATTCGACTCCCAAAAACAACTGTTAGAACAAATGGGTGAGATTCAACATCAGATCAGAGTGCAGGAGCTAACAGATGAGCTAAAAGCCCAAGAAATAAAAGTAAATCAATAGATTGAAGCTAGGAAAAGACAAGAAGAGATCCTATGGAAACAAAATTCGCGTATCCAATGGCTCAAGGAAGGAGGACACAGCACCAAATTATTTCACAGAACTATTATCAAAAGACAACATTCTAATAAGATCACGCATCTCATCTCGGATGAAGGGGAAACCATTCACTCCCATGCTGAAATGGAAACAACCTTGATCGACTATTTTCAAAACCTCCTTATAGAAACCCTCCCGGATAGACATGAAGCCATCAATAAGGTTACGTGGCATGTGCCCTCCCTCATTACCTAGGAGAAAAACGAAGCTCTTCTCCGGCCCTTCACAATCAAGGAAGTGGATCAAGTGCTTCAGGACACCCCTAAATGCAAGGCTCCTGGTCCCGACGGCTTCACCAACGAATTTTTCCACTACTGTTGGCCGATGATTAGGACAAAGGTTTGGGAAATTTTGAAAGACTCTAGAGCCACTGGACAGGTCCTCCAAGCTCTCAATGCTACTTTCCTCACCTTAGTTCCCAAAGAGGGGCACACAAATCAGCCCAAGCAGTTCAGGCCTATAGCTCTTTGCAACATCATCTACAAACTCCTTACAAAAGTGATAGCTCGAAGACTCAAGCCTATCTTACTGACAATCATAACCCCAGAGCAATCCAAATATGTTGAGGGTAGACAAATCCTGGATAGAATCATCCTAGCCCATGAAGTAATTCACTCTTTGCAAAAGACCAAGACTCCAGGTATGCTCCTCAAATTAGACCTCTCTAAAGCGTTTGATAAGATAAGCTGGGAATATATGCGAGCAATGCTTCTAGCTTTTGGATTTGACCAGAACTGGGTAACTTGGATTTTGAATCTAACATCCTTGGATTTCTTCTCTCTTCTCATGAATGGTGTCCCCTCGTGACCCTTCTCCCCTTCAAGAGGGATTAGACAGGGAGATCCCCTCTCCCCTTTCCTCTTCATAATCTTGGCCGAGGGTCTTAGCTGATCCATCCATGCAGCAATTGAAAACAACCTTTTGACAGGTTTACCCCTGCACGACATATCACCCCCTATATCACATAGCCAATTTGTGGATGACACCCTCTTGATGGGAATCCCTACGGTTCGTGAATCCAACTCTCTCCTGGAGATCCTCCAAACCTTCTCAGTTGCCTCAGGTCTAGACTGCAACAAGGATAAATCCCAAATATTTTTCTTCAATATGGCCCCTCAGATCCAACGCCATATCTCGGATCTCCTAGGCTTCAACAGAAGCTCCCTTCTGTCCAAATACCTCGGCATCCCTTTGATTGACAATGCCCTCCGAAATTCCTCCTGGGAACATCTTTTATCCTCCTTTACCAAGAGGCTTTCCTCCTGGACCTTTAGAGCCTTAAACCTTCCTAGTCGTCTCACTCTCCTACAAGTTGTTCTTCAGGCCCTCCCGATTTATTCTTTTTCCGTGCTGACTGCCCCAAAGTTCATCCTCACAACCATCAAAAGCTTACAAAGAAACTTCATTTGGCAAGGAATCAACAAAGGGAAGAAAATAGCGCTAGTCATCTAGGTCAAACTCTGTAAGCCCAAATAGCAAGGAGGCTTGGGATTATGGGATCCCCTTATAATGAACAAGGTTCTCAGTGCCAAAATTTGGTGGCGTTGGTTAAAAAATACCAAGGATCTCTGGACCAGACTCTGGAGGAAGAAATACACTCCAAACGTAGCAGAGAAGAACCTAATCCATTGGAATGGGGACAACCCGGGCTCCTTGATATGGACAGCGGCCAAGAAGAACAGACAGATGGTGACTCGACACGCCTTCTGGGAGATAGGAAATGGGGAAACTGCTCTTTTCTGGCAAGAATCCTGGCAATAGTGGCCAGCTCTGAATATTGAGGACTGGGCCCATGACATCTACACCCAAGCCACATGGGTAGGCCTGACAAGAGTAGCTGACTATTGGCAGGACAATCCCCCGTAAGACACCTGGCACTGCTGGCACTTGGATAGGGAACGCATTAACCTAGAAGCGCATGTAGATCTGGCACCTTGGCAAGAAGAGATGGCTAAACGGAAAGTTCCCAAAATTGCAGGAGAAGATATTATTCGGTGGGGATATAGGCCACAGGGTACCTTCAGCAAAAGGGAATCCTACCAAATCAAAACTCAATTAGACCCCCTCCCTGCTTCGAAATTTTGGCACAAAATCTGGAGTCTTAAACACTGGCCAAAAATCACTCTCTTCCTTTGGATGGTCTCCCATTCAAGCATTCTAACCTGGGATAACCTCTCGAAAAGGGGTTTTGTGGGACCCTCTTTATGTATACTTTCTGGAGAGGCAGAGGAAACCATGAACCATCTACTCAATTCTTGCCCTTACACTACTCAAATATGGGATCAAGAAGCGCTTATCATGTGCACCTCAGACCACCTCAGAGAAGCATCCTCGAAACCATTATGAACTGGAGGGACCAGCCTTTCCTTTCCCCCCTTCTTAATCGTATCTAGCAACTTCTACCCGGCTTTATCCTTTGGTAAAATTGGAAAGAAAGGAACAAAAGACTCTTCAGAAGTATCTCTCTCCCGTGGCAACAGTGCTGGCATCAATGCCATCGCAACATCATGGAAACTCTCCACTTGCAGAAGTGGTCCGACGCAGACTTGACCTGCACCCCCTCCGAACTCCCCATCCTTTGGCATTGGAACCCTCTCCCTTCTCTTCAGGCTCTCCCCTCCTCTTCTCTTACCACCCCTTCTAGCAGCCCCTCCTTTTGGTTTCCTCCCCCAGAGGATTTTATCAAGCTCAATTTTGACGGGGCCTCTAAGGGCAATCCAAGGGCTGCAGGCTATGGAGTATTCTTCCGAAACCATCATGGGCACATCCTTATCATGAACGCAGGATCCCTCAGTCACTCTACGAACAATCCATCAGAACTCTGGGGTCTTATCAAAGGACTGCATTTGGCCATCAAAAACAATTTCACCAAGCTAATCGTTGAGGGGGACTCTCAAGTCATCATCAACCTACTGCGCAGAATTTTAAATGGGGCAAACCCAGACATAATATCGCCTAGCTGGAGATTATCACATGGGCTATAGATCATCACAGATCTACTGCAATCAAATCAGGCTATCATTCCCACTCACATCAAGGTGAAGGCAAATCAAGTTGCGAATGAACTGGCTAATCTGGGTACCAACTGGAGTGGACCGGAACTCCAATGCAATTCAGCCCTGGATCCTGATCACCCTATTCTCCAACATTGTATCTGCAACGCTGGAACGGTGGATGCCTCCTCGGATGGGGTTTAGTGTGGCACACTTGGCATACGACAGAGGCAAGCACCAGCCACCGAGGCATGGAGCCATGTGACGGGCTCGTTCCACCGCCCACCACCCTCCTCCGGAATTAAATAGCTATCACGGCGACGTGAAAGGGCATTTATGCAGTCTCCCTCTCCTTATTCGCGTCTTTGTATGGCTTGATCACTAGTGTGTGGCTCTCATCTCCGCTTGCGTCCTGAAGGGCTCCTCCCTTCCCAGCCATGGCCTGATCCTGTTCAAATTCTCTAGCTCGATGTTGCTCCTACTCGCCCCCATGCCATTTACCTTTGCATGGTGCACCTAGTCTCCTCAGCCAGTCACAAATACCACCTTATGTCGTGCTCAAAGGGAAGGCTGCGAAGGGGCTTTCCTTGGAAGCCTCGATGGCCCTCAGTCTCGCCTCCCAATTCACCCTCCATCTGCTCCTCCCCTCCCCTCCAGTCCGAGATTTTCATTGCTTCCTCTCTCGCTTCGTCGATTTCGTAGTTTCACTATCTAGCAATCATCCCCCGCATGCCAAGATCACTCTCGCGTCTCTTTCTTGACCCTCCTGTGGATTTGCTGCCACCCACACTAGTCTTTGACCCTCTAAGAAACTCAGGAGGCGAGCCTCCTCCTCCTCATAAGCATGGGAACACTGGGTACCAGGCCACTAATTCCTTCAATGGCGCGCAGTTCAGAGACAGCCTGGCCATCCTTCACGTTTTGGTCTTTGAACTCCGCCAGGGGGTGGAGGACCTTCAATTTTGCCTGCAAGCTACGGATGAAAAGGTGGCGGTCTTTCTTCAGACTCTCTCCTTCATGCACGAGGCTTTCCCCTCAGACCCGGTAGAAGCAACCTCAATGGAGGAACCCAGTGCAACTCCCGGTGGAGGAAATGACAAGGTGCAATGTTCAACAGAGATTGGGATGGAGCGAGCTGGGCGCGAGAGTAGTGTTGTGGAGGTGGACTCGGCAAGGCGACCATTGCAGGATGCTACGATAGGTGTTGATAGAACCGTGAGCGACGTGAATGTCGAAATGCAGTGGGTAGACCAGGTGACGTATGTCGAGGAGGAGCCTTGGACCGAGGACCTCCATGCCACATGTCCAGGTTATCTATCGGGTGTCTAGTTCTATAGCATTTTTCCAGGTCTTGTTAGCCTCTTTTAGTTTTAACTGATGAACAATTTGTCTAAGACTATTTTTCTTAGCTTATCATACTACTTATCTCGTGACTCCTATGCTGGTTGGACTGGTTTTCCCTCTGTTGGGGCAGTCCAGTAATTTCAGTATGGCTATTTCTATATTTTGGAACTCCACTTTGGTTCTGGAAGGCCTTTAATATATGATACTTCTTACTTAAAAAAAAAATATCAATTCCAAGATATTTTTATGAAGTCACTTCATCCAAGTTGTTGTTTTCATATACAAAGGTATCATAAGGGATCTTATTGGATTTAATAATCATGACCTTAGTCTTATCAGTATTAACAGTAATACCCATATTGGAGCAAAAATCCTGGAGGATTCTTAATTGGTTTTCAAGATCACGGGGACTTCTTTCCATAAAAACAATATCATCAACATAAAGAAGAAGATTGATGACTATACCAGTGAGAATATGGCTGACAAAACCTTCTTTTTCCAAGAAATCTTCTAACTTGTCAATGTATATGCCAAAAATGGTAAGGGACAAGGCACAACCTTGTTTGACTCCAATATTGCAGTTAATCTCTTTTGACCAGCCCTGAGCCCTCAATGTTTTTAAACTTAACAATACTGTTCTCATACATCCTTATTGCATCAACCCTCAACTCAAAAGGCACTTTTATCTCTTCCAACATATTCCAAAGGTTTTTCCTAGGAAACGTGTCGGAAAGTTCAAAGACGGTTCATATCCTGCGTCGAAAGTCTTGGGTATTTATTCCGTTCAAAGTGACGATGATGTGAGTTGATTTATGAAACATAAAAAGTAATAGCAAGGCAAATTGAATTCTCATATTTCAAGTGGAACCTCAAGAAACCTCCCCTTAAAGAATGCCTTCCACTTAATAATTTTTTTGTATATTATAACATTTAAATTAAAAAAAATTATATCTTAATAATTAAAATTAGAAAAATGACATTTATAAATTAAAATTGAATCTCTCTCTCTCTCTCTCTCTCTCTCTCTCTCTCTCTCTCTCTCTCTCTCTCTCTCAATTTTTACCAATTTATTTGATTCCTAACAAAAATTAAAAATTAATAAGTAACACATGATATAACATTTTTATTTCAAATTTCAAAATGTGTGAATATTTTATTTGATTGATAACAAATATTAATAAATAATAGATAATATAATATATTTTATTTTATTGACATAAATATTACTAAAATTTAAAATTAGATTTATACGATAATAATTAAATTTTAAAATAATTTATATCATAACAATTTACTAAAAATGATATTTATATTATAAAAATTAAAATTAAAAAATATTTATATTATGAAACTTAAAATTAAAAAAAATATTATACATAACATTCATGACAAAGATTAATAAGTAATACATAATATAACGTTTTGTTAATGGTATAACCATTTTGTTATATTAACACATTTTTTTATTAACAAAATTTTTTCCATGATAAAGGTTAATAAGTAATGCATAATATAACATTTTTATTAATTACGCCGATAGGCGTCCCCCCTATCAGACTTGCACGATTAATCATGCTTTTAATTACTAAATTTAATCTAATGGTCAGGAAATCAAGATGCTGGCATATTCTTCGTCTTACATCTAAATCAATGAATAAGATTGCAAGAACTAACTCCCTTGCATTTATAAAATCATGCGTTTATCATGTTTACTTTTTCACTTTTACAAAACTTAATTAAAAATTTACTAGGTCAACTTATCAATTTCCACGATTCATGATTTAGTAAATGCAAACAAAATTACTTCAATTTTAACATTTACCCAGCATCAATTATTTCTTCATGTCCGCCAGGTTTGGCTGTGCGTGGCAATTATATTTGTATGAAATTCGTTTTTTTGGCTGCGCGTGGCAATAATATTTGTATGAAAATCTTTTTTTTTTAAAGATTTGTATGAAAATCCAGGTTTGGCT
>JZKD02S2334069.1:202541-217806 GCA_000966675.3 Picea glauca
GAGCACTGAACAAGATGTAAAACAAAAAAAAATCTTTAACTATGGAAACATAGCTTATAATATAAAGGAATGCTAAAATGAAGTCTAAATTCTCTTTCCTCTATTAAAAATAATTTTGAAAATTTTAATAATTTTTGACACTACATCATTATAAAGCTTCATCACAATCTTTTATAATTTTGCATGAGAGTGATATATACATAACACCTTTAGATTTGACATTCTTGTATACATATTTTAACTTATAACCTCACATAACATCAAAGCCCTTATTTTTTCTTTCAAATATTTAAAATTCAAAACTTTATAAATATATTTAATGGTAAAATTTTTGTACATTTCCATAAGCCAATTTTAATTTCTAACCTCACATAACATCAAAATATTAAAATCCTTGTTTCATATTTCAAATATTTAAGATGAAAGGTAAAAATTTTGGATCACACATAAGTGTAGATTCTAATTAAAATGACACATTTATTATTGCATAATAAGTGAAAAGCTATTAACCTATAATATAAATACTTTACAATCATGAAATACACCTCACTAAAATGACAACTTCATTTTTATTATTGTATAATAAGTGAATTACATTATAAATATAAATACCATGTAATTATTTAAAAAGAGTTTTACTTAATTAGAGTGAAAATATCCATTAAAATTAAACCAACTTACTTTAATTAAAATCATAGTGAAAATTTTCATTGAATTATAATTAGCAACAATCATTTTATAAAAATGATTGATATATGTCTATGGGTGTCATTTTCCACCTTTCCAAATTAATGGCTTAGAAACTATTAAAATAACCATTGACCTTAATATATTATTAATACATACCCCCAATGGGGTGCCACGTTGTGAATCCCAACCATCTGGAAGAGTGCAGAGCCTCACCTTAAATGGGGTAGGTCGCTCCCCATCCCTTCAACATTAACGATGGGAGTTGGCCATTACTCCAGTCCTCTCGACAAGAGACCTCTCCCTCACGGGAAAGGGTCGACCCTGCAAACATTTACGATGAAGGATTTAATGAAGAGGCACGTCCCATCGGCCCTCAAGATTTTGAATGAGCCGAGCCATGAACACATTCAGTTCAACTTTACTCTACATCCCTCTCGCAATTGTGCACTTTGGTGTGTTATTCAGTCCACACTATGTGTTTTTGTTATCCTTCGCTTCATTCAGATGCCTAGGGAGAGAGGGAAACCTCGTCGTGGTTCGTCTTGGTATACCCATGCTGATCAATGACAGCAGAGGCAACAAATGGAGCAAGCGCTCTCGCTTTCTCGCACCATTCTACGTCAAAGAGAAAAGGCGGATGACCATCCCCCCATGGCTTTTGTAGAGGAGACTTCTCCAGGGGAGTCTTTTCAGACCCTTCCAGAACACCTCCTACTCACTGCATAGGATAATTGGCTGCCCACAAGACATTTTCGGGAAGCAAACACTTTGGTAGCCCCCAAGAATCAAACAAGGAGTAGCAACGATGCATATTTTGGAGACGAATTCCCCACTTGCTACATAGAGGAGGAAATTTATGAGGAAATGATCTCATTGGAGCTCAAGGCTGACCACCCCATGGACACAGGCGGCGAGGATGAAGGAGCAGGAGTGGAAGAACCAGGGGAGGCTACCTGAAACGTGCCAATGGAAAACGGGTTGGAAGTCTCTCTAGAAGGGGGAGGAGAAATCCCAGCGCCACCTCCCATGCAGGACCAGTGGTGCGCCCCACCACCTTTCCTCCACCCGGAGCACTTGGACCTCATGTTTGACATGCGGGGACAGATGGCGGACCTTGTCCATTGAGTCCTCCTCATGTAACAGTGTTTGGACATGCTATTTGACACATATTCTAGTGCCCCAGCAACGCAAAAGTGCCCAACCTGCACCCAGTCGTTTGTGATGCAGGCCAGAGGAGCGGAACAAGAGGACGAGGATGACAGGACCACCGGGTAATCAGCTTGGTCAAATTTTAGTTTTTCTTATGCTTAGGCTTATGTTTTGTTTTAGTTATTGTTGCCCAGATCCATGCTCAAGCTTCTAGGGGCTCTCTGTAACACCACAAGCATCATTAAGACTATGGATTTCCATTTGACTTGGTTTCCTTCGGGCATGATAGATGGTGAAACCCCCTTTTTTAAAAAGGAAAACATGGGCTTCCAGATGTGTTGGTTTCCGGTAAAACGATGACACAACTGTCAGCCTCAGCTCAACTGTATTTCTCTTTGCCACGTAATATAGCAGGATCCACTGTTTTTTACTTATATATATATATATATATATATATATTATTAATACATTATTGTTGACATGGCTAATTATTAATATTAATTAATAATTATTGTATAAAGTTTATATATGTAGAAAATACATGCATACTCTTAGAGTACCCCTTGTATAATATAGCTAATTATGTACATTAATAATAACTAATAATATCGTTTATTATTTTTACTCTTATTATTATTTAATAATCAATAATTAATAATGTATTATGTATAATAACAATAAAGTATTAATAATATTTGTAATGACTATATTTATGACTAATAATGACCAATTAATAAAATATTATAAATACTTAATTAATAAATTTAATAAAGTATTATTATGTATTAGTCTCGTTATTAATAAAGTTGTAATAATAGTTGTAGTAGTAGTTGTTGTTATTATTATTAACTAATACTCTTTGTATATTAATAATAACTATGTTAATTAATCCTAAGAACTCTAACCACTACAGTAACTCAAACCCTAATAATAATAATATCCTAACCCTAATTTTAATATATTATTAACAAATTATTGTGGACATTGTTAATTATTAATATTAATTAATAATTATTGTATAAAAAATATGTTTCTATAATATAGATACATATTCTTAAAGTACCCTTTGTATAATATAGTTAATTATGTATATGAATAATAATTAATAATATAGTTAATTATTATTATAATTATTAATATGTATAAATGTATTATGTATAATAACAATAAATTATTAATAATATTTAATTAATAATATTATTAATGACTACAATTATGATTAATAATAATAATTAATAACAAATTATTAATATTTTATAAATAAATTTAATAAAATATTATCTTAACGAAGTTATTAATAAATCATTATTAGTAAAATGTATCACTCCTACTTAAGTTTAATTAAATAATATATAAATAAAAGAATCTTTATGAAAATGCTAGGAAATCCATGCACATAACTTAGTCGGGTGGAAGGAGAACATGATAATGGTTCTCCAATTTCAGTGAAAATTTGTTAGTAAAATGCCCTTTGACCAATGGATAGTGAATGGTGAAGACAAGTACACATTATTAAGATTAAAAGTTGAGACTAATGAAAATTTCCACTAAGTAATACTTTCATGGCAGATTCTTGTACAATCATAAAAGCTTATTACATAAAGTCTTTTTTTAAACCAAATAAATTTAAAATGCCATTGGAATTTTACAATTTTAATTAGTATGATTTTAGATTACTCAATAGTATTTTTATACCACGTATGAAAACTCAGCTATGTAAAGGCACTTGTTGCCGAAAGACAAAGCTCACCATTTTTACAACTAGGTGAGTTATTCAACTAGGTGAGTTATTGAGAAACTTACGTCTTTTGGGCAGATATATGGAGAGCTACTTTAGCCTTTGGCATCACATGACAATTTTTAAAAAACAATTAACCACTCACTCTTCATTTTTAATTTTAATTCATTTTTTTTCTTAAATAAAAATGAGTAAATCCTATTACTGTGTTGTCATTGTAAAAATAGACGCATGTCATTGGCCTGCCACCTATTCCTACAAACTAGTGGAAACTAGAACAAGTGGCCGCTTATTATACTTTAGGAAAAAAAACTCATCTGCCACTTTTCGTGCCAATTGGAAACCAAAGCACGTTGAAGATGATTGTCCTGATAGAGCTATCTTTGCAAACTAGAACAAAATAACAACTTCTGAAAAAAGAGAACTAGACAGGAATTATGGAGAGTAATAGTGCAGAATAACAAGAAGGAAGCACCATCATTGTGCTAGTGGAGCTTAGAGGACTGCACAAAACTAATCATTGGCACCATGAGATCTGTCGTTCGAAGCTCCTAGGAGAGTGTTGTCGCCGGAATGTAGCATGAAGGGTTGTGCACATGTCAGGCATCGCTACTTGGCCGGTGCATTCGAGAATGTGTCGAACAACATATCAATGTGATTGCTGATGAGAGTGTCCCGATGAAGATGGTCCACCATGTAACTTCTGAGATCGAAAATGAGGTCTAGTTGCTCCACACTAAAGAGGCTAGGGGGAGTTGGGTCGAATTCTAGAATTGCATTCAGCGATGGAGACACCGAGATGGAGAAATTTTCTTGCATAGTGCTGGTGGCTCCATCCTTGTCCACCACAGCTCCTGCAGCTGCTTCACTGGTGTTACCATGGATGTTAGTGCCTGGAGCCATGTCGAGGAGTTCCTCTAGGAATTCCTCCTAAAAAATGAAGGTGGCGCCTTCCATTGCAGCATGAGTACCTGTATAATCTTTTCTAGTGTTGGGGTGTAATTAATCATCCATGACCATGTAGAGGAGGGATTCCGGTGGAAACTTGATAGGTTACTCCAGGAATTCCTCCTCGACGTAGGCCATTGGTGGAGTTGGTAGCCTCGCAGTGCACTGAATCCTAGCAATGGACAGGGCCTATTCCATATTATGTAGGCATCTTTGTTGGATAGCATAACTACCAAGAAGGTCCTCACCTTGACTTTCCTCTCTCTCTCAACATGGCTGAGCTAGGGGGGTGAAGAATCCACTTAATTATAGCCAGGAGAACCCATTGTGCAATAACCCAATTCTCGGAAGGAACAAGGTGATAGAGATCGAAGGAGAAATAGTGCAAGCCAGGGTTGGGCGAGAGAGATATCCAAGGGGCGGACATGACTGTTGTACTCACCTGCATCCTACCATTAATCTACAAGACCACCATTAAAATGACACGTGGGAGCTATCCTCCCTTCCTCTACAAGTAATTAAGGTTTCCTGCCATTCAAGACTGAGGTGAGGGACGACGACTGGCCATATTTACGGCATAATTCATGGGAGGGTTGTATAGCCTCCTTCCGCTACGTGTCACCCCATCCAGGATTGCATAATCATATATTAATAAAAAGTGTGTTTCTCTTTTAAATTTCCTCCTTATGTTCGGGTATTCGTTTGTTTTATCTTTCACATATCGACATCAAGTTTGATTTTTCATACGTAGATATATAATTAGAAGAGATCTCGTTTGCTGAATAGAAAAATGAAAGAGATGTTTCTTCTATTAATAAGTATATACAGTTACAGTTGTATGAATTTATAAGCGAAGAAAGCAAGTGAACATAGAAATCACATGAAGTGTTGTGGCTCTATAATCGATTTCATTGAATCCTTAATCAAGCACTCTATAAAATCAAGCCCTGTATAGAAACTTGATCGATTTCATTGAATCCTTAGTCCTTAATCATTGAATATATCAAGCACTGAGAGATGGAAACTTTTACAATCAAAACCTCACTATTAATCGTCCCTTAGTACACTATCGAGAGATAATGTGATTATCCATACAAATAAGGTGACTATTCTTGGTTAGGGTTATGATTGTCATAGTTATTACGATGGGTATTTTAGCATTTTTTTATAGGGTATTGTATTTGATATTAATATATCTATGTGGAGATGAGGTCATTAGGAGGATATTTAAAGTCCATCTTCATGCATGTTAAAGTAACATGCACAGATCTCTCCTGCTCCACAAAGACTAAATTTTTAGAGCTCTCAATCTATAAATCTGTTCATTTTCTCTGCTTGGAGGAACAATATATTGTATCATATCATATAATGGAGAAATACAACACTGGTATTCTAAAAATTTCTAAAATTGTATAGTCGTTAAATAGTTTATCACATCATAAGAGAAAATAAATAGAGAAATACATCCAGCATGTCGACTATACATTGACAGGGTTAATATTTACAAATCATTCATCTCTTTTCTATGTCCAAATCATACATTTGAAGGAAATATTTGTTGGATCAATAGTGCACACAGTCTACTTTGCGCAACACAATTACAAATAATGTGCATCAAATAGGATACATGACAGAGTTCTCAATGCCACTGCGTAGTACACAGACTACCTAGTTTGATGCACACTGTGAATACACACACTTAATGAAATGATTTATGTATGCATAAAAATGCAGTGTTATGCTTAGCACATAAACTTAGGAATGAGACAGAAACTTTGTCAATACACAAAAAATTATATTAATTAACTTCGACATTGTGCGCAAATACAAAATACAATGACAGAGATGAGCTTCGGCTCTAATGACTTCTTCTTTCAACTCTCCAACTGTTGTTGTTTCTCTCTACCTCTTTGCTTCTTCTCTACGCATCAACTACTTCTCTTCAACATTTTTGACTAACTAAGAGAATAAGACTTATATAGACGTTGGCTAAGACTTCCTATAGATTCTAAGACTAGCTCAACATTAAAGATTGTCATTAATTCGAATGAATCTTCAACCCCTTACCAGATCTCGATAAGGTAGAAATGGGATCCATTTATAACTTCTTGCTTGCCGACTGAATTTTGAGTAAATGTGAAACTTTTCACTTACATATTGTCAGACTGTCTGAATGACATATTGGCTACTGACAAACTGACTAATAGACAGATCAACGGAGACGTAAAAATCTCACCAAATTGTAATTATTATTTCCAGCAACCCCCCTTATTTATAAGTTGGTGGGATAACAACAGAAAATTACATAAAAAATTTGAGTTTTGATTTTATTGTCACTCATGTTTTATTGTGTGGACTCCCAGAATACTAGGCATATGATAAAATGCATCTCTTGCTAAAGCTTTTGTAAAAATGTGTGAAACATGTTATTTTGACTTGCAAAATTTTAAACAGATCTTTTTGTCATTCACCAATTCTCTGATGAAATTATACCTTGTATCAATGTGCTCGGTTTTCTTGTGAAACACATGATTCTTTGATAACATGATGGTTGAATTGTTGTCATAGAAAACTGTTGCTGGTTCTTGTTGTTCCTGCAACAAAGATTTTAACATCCTTCTCATTCATATTGCCTGACAAGTTGCACGTGTAGCTACAGCGTACTCTGCTTCTACTGAAGAAAGTTTCACTATGGGATGTTTCCTTAATGCCCTTGATACCATACCTATTCCAAAATGAAATGTGTACCCAGAGGTACTTTTCTTGTCATTAATGTTGCCTCCACAATCACTGTTAGTATATCCCATGAGTCTGAAATTTTCTAAAGTGGAGTACTTAATGCCAAAATATTTTGTTCCATTGAGATATCTTAGGATTCTCTTTCTTTCTTTCGATGTGATTATTTTGGAGTTTCCATGAACCTTGAAATTAGGCTCACTCCATACATAATGTCAATTTTTGTTGTTGTGACATACATAAGATTGCCTACTAGTCTTTTAAATAGTGTGGGATCCACTTTGGACACTTTATCTTCCTTGCTTAACCTTAATCCTGTTATGACAGGTGTTGTTGCTACTTTTGAATTCACCATATTGAATATTTTCAATATTTCATGCACATACTTGGACTGTGATATAAATATTCTTGTTTTGGACGGGTGCACTTATATTCCTAGAAAATATCTCATAAACCCCAAATCAGTCATTTCAAATTCATCCTTCATGACTATCTTGAATTCTTCTATGCCAAAGTCAACTGTAAATATCAAATCATCCACATATAAACAAACAATTAACACATTACCTTGTTGATTTGATTTGATGTACAATGTTGGCTCATTTTCACTTATTTGAAATCAATTATGTGTGTGATAGAAATCTATGTGACTATACCAAGGTATCAGAGATTTCTTTAATCCATACAATGTTTTATTCAATATGTATACTTTGTCTTCTTGTCTTGGAACCTCATAACCTTGTGGTTGTTCTAAGTTTCCATTCAGAAATGTTGACTTTACATCCTTTTGATAAATTGGCCATTTGTATTGCGTGACAATAGCTAACAAGGTTCTGACTATGTCCATGCGCACAATTGGTGCAAATGTTTCATTGTAATCAATTCCAGGTTGTTGTGTAAATCCTTTCAAAAATAACCTTTCCTTGTACTTCCATACATTTCCTTTTGCGTCTTGCTTGGTTTTATAAATCCAATTGACACTTATCACATCCTTATCTTTAGGTACATCAACCAAATTCCATGTTTGATTGTTCTCTATGCATCTTATTTCTTCATCCATGGCTTCTGCCCGCACATCATCTTTGACTAGTTCTGCAAAGGTTAATGGATCATCTATTTGTAAAAATAGAGAAAAAAATGAAAATGAATTTGTTGCATCTTCATTATAGATGTTGCATAGAATTATTTTCTTTATTGGTAACAAACTTGCTAAATTTGGATCTGGAGATGTAGAACTTCTTGGATTTCTTGTTGGTGTTTGTTGCGCTCTAGGTGTAGAATACACACCTACTGTTCTTACTGGAGTATTCTGCATGGTAGTTTGCGTTGCAGTACCAGATGTAGATGGGATTGTGCATTGAATTGTGCATGGTGTTTGAACCACTTCATCTTCTATCTCATCACACTCTATTGCATTAATAATTTTAACTGTCTTTGCTATGGTTCCATCCCATGCATCATTCTCCACGAACTGAACATTGTGGTTGATTATGATTTTTCTTGTGACCGAGTTATATATCTTGTATCCTTTTGTTTCTTCATAATACCCAACAAATATGCATTTCTGTCCTTTGTTGTCCAACTTCCTTCTCAGTTCATCTGGTACATGTGCGTATGCGACACAATGAATTTTTTTTAAGTGCACCACATTATGCTTTGAACTTGTCCAAGCTTCTCAAGGAACTCTATTCTTCACACTCTTTCTCGGACATCTGTTCAAGATGTATATTGCAGTTTCCACTGCCTCAGTCCAATACTCATTTGACAAATGTTTGGTTTTCAACATACTGCACGACATTTCCATGATGGTTTTGTTCTTTCTTTTTGCGACACAATTTTGATGTGGTGTGTATCATGCGGTAAATTGTTTGTAGATGCCATGAACTTCACAAAAGTTATGAAATTATCTTGAAATGCATTCTCCTCCTCTGTCTATTCCTAGATGCTTGATGAAATAACCATTATGCTTCTCTGTAAGTTATTTAAACCGCTGAAAACAACCCAAAGTGTCATACTTATGCTTTAGGAAATAAATCCATGTTTTTCTTGAGAAATCATCAATGAATGTTAGAAAATAAGTACTGTCTCATATTGACAGAGTTTTCATTGGTCCACAAATATATGAGTGTATTATTTCTAGTGGAGCTTTTGCTCTGTAAGACTTGCCAATTGGAAATGATTCTCTGTGTTGCTTTCCAAATATGCAGCCTTCACATATCCTTTCTGTTTTTTCAACCAATGGTAATCCTTTTACCATATCCTTTGTCTGTAGCAGCATCTGACCTCCAAAGTTCAAATTTCCAAATATGAAATGCCATAACTAGGAATAATCCTGTATTTCAAATTGGAATGTTTCCTTCATCTTTGTGTCATTTTCTGATTTCTTGATACTACACGCACTATTTGCTTCATTATAACTGCGCACACTATTTTCTTCATTATAGCTGCGTGCACTTTCTATTGTAAATACAATGTATGAACACACACTTTTTCCTTTACTAATATTTTTTGTTTTATTCTTCTTCTTGGATGGCTTCAATGTCAATGGGAACATCATGTTACTTGTCATCTGGATTTTTTTAATAAGAATATTACTTGGGCATTTATCCATAATCACACAGTGATTATCTTCCATGTATATTATGTATCATTTTTGTAACAATTTCCCTATACTCATCAGATTATGCTTCAGACCAGAAACATAATATACATAGGACATAAGGTTTTTCTCTCCTTGTCTAGTTAAAATGCTTATACTTCATTTTCCTAAGACAATGACTTGGATGTATGTTCCAAGTGTAACCTTGGTTTGGAATGACTCATCCAAACTAGAAAACAATTCTATGTTTCTTTTCATGTGGTTACTATAGCCTGGATCTATACTTGCTTGAGAAACATTTCACTTAACTGGTGACACTCTATTAGGAATTTCTACTTCTCTAGGCACATCTATAACGCACGCCATAAACATAGGGCGAGTTTGGTTATTTGTGTTATGTTACTGATCTTGACTTTGCTTGTTCTAATTATACTGTCTCTTTCTGCACTCATATGCATAATGTCCATACTTTTTATAGTAGTGGCATTTAATCTTTTATTTGTCAGTTCTTTGACAACTTGACTGGCTGGTAATTGGGTTTTGACCTCTTCAACTAGTATTTCCAGGATTGCTATTGCATCCACTTCTGTCAGAACTTATTCCTCTTCCTCTAGAGTTATATATCCCCCTTCCTCTTCCACAATTTATAGATGACTTTGCAGAAAATGCATTCTCTAATGACATGCTTGAAATATTCAATATGTGTTCATGTTTGATGAGGGAAGCTTGCAGTTCATCTAGACTAAACTGACTGAAGTATTTGATCTCTTCTAGGGTCACAACAAGGGTATCAAACTTAGGAGGAAGACTCCTAAGTACCTTCTCAACAAATTTTCTGTCTTCTATGGTTTCACCATGAGACTTAATCTGATTTATCATTCCAATGACGTGGGTGTAGAATGAATCTACTGTGTCTGAATCTTTCATTGACATAGTTTCAAAATATCTTCTAAGAATCTGTAGTTTTGCATTCTTTATTTTTTCCATACTTTGATAAGAGGTTTGTAATATGTCCCATGTATCCTTGGATTTATTTTATCATGAAATTCTTGAAAGTATTCTCTCATGCATGTCTTGATGTATGTAAAACAATGCCTTTCTATCCTTCTTTATTTGATCTTTCAAGAAATATATCTCAGCTTGTGTGAGAGAATTATATGTTTCCTGATATATTGGTTCCACATAGCCATTCTTGACTATTTCCCATACATATTGACCTCGTAACAAACCCTTCATGGTCAAGGACCACATCTCATAATTGTTGCCTGTAAAAGTGGGAGGTTGCAGGTATGCAGTAGAAGCCATATTTTACTTTCAACAATGTTTCTTCTCTGATAAACATGTTCTAATACCAATTTGAAGGAAATATCCACTGGATCAATAGTGCGTGTAGTCTACTCTGCGCAACGTAGTTACAAATATTGTGCACCAAACAGGCTACGTGATAGATTTTTCAAGGCCACTACGCAGTACACAAATGACTTAGTTTGTTGCACATTGTGAATACACACACTTAATGAAATGATTTGTGTATGAATAATAACATAGTGCTATGATTAGAACATAAACTCATAAATGAGAGAAAACTTTTATCAATACACAAAACTTGATATTAATTAACTTCGGCGTTGTGCGCGAATACAAAATAGAATGACAGAGATGAGCTTCGACTCTAATGACTTCTTCTGTCATGTCTTCAGCTGTTGTGAGTTCTCTCTACCTCTCTACTTATTCTCTACACATCAATTTCTTCTCTTCAACATTTTTAACCAACTAAGAGACTCCGACTTATATAGACACTGACTAAGACTTCCTACAGAAGATAAGATCGACTCAACATTAAAGACTATCATTAATTCGACTGAATCTTCAACTACTTACCAGAGCTTGATAAGATAGAAATCGGCTCCATTTATAACTTCCTTCTTGTTGACTGAATTTTGAGTAAATGCGCGGATTTTCACTTACAGACTGTAAGACTGTCTGACACACATTTCAACCACTGACAAACTAACTGAGAGATAGATCGACAGAGACATAAATATATCACTGACTTGTAATTACTATTTCTAAAAAAATTCTTGAGGATTTGTCTTCTTTATTCAATTGAAGATCAAAGAATAACACTCCTTAAGAGCCACAGTAGATCACTAAGATTTCACCCCTCTCAACAAATACATGAAAAAATTTAGAATTTTTGAAAAATGAAATTATAGATCACTAAGCTTTCAATCATCTCAACAAATACATGCAAAATGTCATAATTCTTGAAAAATTAAATTATAATACCAATGAAAGGGACCTCTAAAAATTTCAGGAGGGTGAAAAATGGATTCGATGTTTACGTGCAATCAGTGATTGGGATTGCGATTTTTTTATTTTGTCCTCCAATTGGGCTGCCAATCTCTTCTCTATAAATGATGGGGCTCCTACTAACCTTTTCCCTTCTTCTTTATTAATATTGTTAGAAATTGTCGGAGATCCTTCATTACAATTTACTCGGGATCTAGATTAAGCAACTAGAAAACTTCAAACCAAATCTTCCCTGTTATAACCACAAAATATATATAGCTAATCAACTTCCATGAATTAATACAATTTGATATGATAGAGAACATGAATAAGGGTTTTGAATACTTTTGGTGGAATGATCTTGCAAGCCAAACCATCAATTTCCTTGACAACAAGAAAATTCTGCCACATAAATACTATGATTCCACTCTCTACAGACATGGCCCTAATTGGTGGAATGTTGCCAAAATTTCTCCCTTGCCTCACCCTAATTGTCATTTCCCCTTGGTCGACTTTCAATTGTTAAACCATTCATAATTTAGCGGCAAGGTACCTTTGTGGAAATGAAAGAGAAAACCTAAGAAGTTTTTTTCAATCAAAGAGTCAACCTAAGAGCAAAATACCAAGCCTGGCATCTTCCATTACCATGTACTTGTATAAAATGAAACACTTATGAGAGCTCTAGTCTATAGGTGTATGGGAGATATGTTCAAACTGTGGCATAAATATAAATATGATGTTGTAAAAGGTAAAAGGTTTATAGTGAAGTAATTTTTTAATGTCAAGTAATTTTTTTAATCACCTAGACATGGCAATCAAATGGTCAAAAAATAATTTCTTAACATGATGAAGTAAATGTGAAAAAGTAAAAACGTTAACTAATGTCTTTAAAAATGCTAGAAAGTTATCAACATTAAATTTCATTCATTTATTTGAAAGGACTAGGAAGAATATGCCAGCATCTTGAATTGCTAGCCCATAAGATTAAAATTTATAATTAAAAGGAACATTAAATTAAATGTGTCGATTTCCAATAGTTGTATAATTATGTGGTAAGGTGTTTCTGATGTTATCAATGTTTTGATGTTGCATCTAAACGATTAATTAAAATTGATCTTTGTATGCATCATCCACCATCCATCCTTGTTATGTCGAGAGGCATACACCTATTGGAAATGGACACAATTAATGATCTTTTTGTAATGTACCCCAAATTTCCCAAATAAATTTCTTTTTTTTTGTTAGGGAACATTAAAGTCCCTTGAGTCTCCAACATTGTTTACGACACAAAGATAATCCACTATATATATCTTATTCCTTTATTGTATGCATAATGTTTTTACTTCTTTGTCATTATCCCTCTTAAGGGCCGAAGGAGATTTAAATTCCACTTGTCTCTTACTGTTATATTTCATTATAGCGACACTATTGGATTATAAATCACACACTTGTTTGTATTAAAGAGTTTTGTGACCATGACCGTCATAGCCATTACATTAACCACTAGGGCTATGTCAAGACATGTTATCCACATTAATTCACATAAAAAACTAAGTTATACAAGATATGAGTGCTTTAAATCCTAGACACAAGATCAACATATATATACATAGTGTTGAGTTAGGAGGCATAATTCCTAAGCACTAGGATTTAATTTTACCCATAATAACATATTTATTTATCATAGTGCAATGAACATATACCTATACATAACATATTTTTTTATCATAGCCCAGCGAAAATATACCTATAGATAATGTTAGTAACCCTACTCGACTATTAAATACATGGTCTTCTCGTCCTAGGGTTATCTCTAGGATTAAACCTAACCCAACATTTAAGTGGTTCAAAAACCGTTTTATCGTGGATGACAGGTCAGGTCTGAGCCTAATCTATGCTAGCATGTAGACATTTACTCTTGGCCTTGTCCATTCGTTAGCACTGAGAGTCACCCTCAGATTGTAGGAGGATAAGGCCAGTACCCATCAGAGTTTTTTGGTGTATGTTGGTTTTATATGAGTGGAGGTAAAATGGACAAAACTCAAAATATGAATTATGTTCAACACAAAACTAGATAAGAAACGGATAGGGAAGTGAGGGACACATTAAATTCAGTCAATGAATTGAGTTTAAAAGTGAGCAGAGGGAATACTTAGTGAGAAAGGTGAACAAGACTGCTATGGGCATCAGGCTTTCCAGTAGCTTAGAGAAGAAAAACATAGACCCAAGATAATTATTAAGTTCAGGTTTTAGACACTGAAATATGTCTAAACACAGTCACAACAACATGATAATCAAACCTTCATCACGATGTTCCTACAACAACTTGACTGGTTCCTCCATGCCCGAGTTATTTAGTGTGAGAGGGAAAAAGATAACAAGGGAGATGGCTAAAACTGGTCACGATCCTGCTGTGATCAAACCTGCATAACAACAACATAACGACCCTCAACATGATCTTCCATGCCCGAGTGTCTTAACATAGCTATTACAAAAAGATGGAAAGAAGTTGACTTCTATTAATCTGAAAGTCTAATATCTTATACATCACCAACCAATAGTTTTGGCATGAAAACATTACAAAATCAAGATCTCTGCTCAACCAATTGACGACCCTTAAGAAAATATCAAAATTGATTCTTTATATTGAGAACAATTCGCCATTACCCGCAGAGGCGTGATTGGTTCAATCCATTAAAGGCCCGTCATCTGTGTCTTCTCTAGAATATTGTGCATGCAGACTGCCCATGCAATTCTTCTGTTAGACTTCCCATACATTTCTTCTATCAAACGCGAGCTCAGAGAAGTATGGGCTTGCAGGAAAAACTAACAAGCGGGCATGGATTTCGACGAACGTGATTTGGTGAGGTGCTTGGAGAAAAGTCAAAGGTTACGATGAGTGAAAAATGACCATGTGGAAAGATGTGTTTGGCGATGAATAAGAATGCATGAACACAGACACTCGGGGGAGATGAGGTGTAAAGGTGCGAAGGTGATGTGTCAAAGGGGAAAGGGATGTAGTGGCAAAGATGTGTGATAGGTCGTGGAAGTAAATGATAGTAAAAATGGAGGTGACATGGAGTGTGAGTGGAAGAAAGATGTCGGGAGGTGAG
>JZKD02S2334069.1:217856-231338 GCA_000966675.3 Picea glauca
AGATGACGTTTCGGCACCCGATAAACCAAAGGGGAAGAACCTTGTTTTCGCAAGTCGCAAAATAACGAAACCCAAAATTTTGAAACGATCTATACTGTAGATCGTAAGAGAGGAACTTAACCATTTGATCAAGTGGAAGAGTAGACAATAATTTCAAAATATCGGCAAATGGAAGTTTGAGATGTGTGGATGCATGAACTCCTGATGCCCGAAACCCCAAAATGTCGAAAAGATCTGTGTCGTAGATCTGAGAGAAGTCTAACCTTTGGATTGCCTTGGAATGGACGTGGACACATGGGTGTATGACGTGCCAGTGAGTTGAGAAGACAAGTGAGAATGCTGGGACTCGATGACATCACCGAAGGTGATATGGACCCTCTTGAACGTACCACGCACCATTGTGGTTAAGGGCGACAATTATGCTATGGGCCCGGAGAGTAAAGTAAATCAGAATTTCAGAATTCGGGAGTTGGAGTGACATGGTGTTGGAGCTTAGTCCTAGCTTGGGGGTGATCCACTGTTGAGCTTGATGAGCAGTGTGGTCTAAGGCCAGGAGGTTCGTGGAAAGCCTTCACTTGGTTGGTGGAATTACCACCGTTTCAAATATAAGTACCAGATGATGTTTTAATTACTTTTCTGCATGTCTGTGTATTTATATTTATCATGTATTATCTTGTGCATATGAACTAATGTTAATACCATGGATTATTTATGTTAGCAATAATTCTTATGGTTACTCTGAGTTTAAATGTGTTTCATTTTCTTAAATGCATGTCTTATATATAGAATTAAGTATGAGATTGTTATTCTGTATAGTAATGTTGGTCCGGCCATAGGTTTGATGGTCGGGGAATGTTACAGTTTGGTATCAGAGTGTTACAGTATGAAAGGGTGTTACAGTTGGGAAAATGAAGCTGCTATCTAGAAGTAGGGAAAGTCAATAGAGGAGCTCATGGACAAGAGTCCATGAATTTTTGTCAAGGGGAGTATAATGCAGGATCATCGTTGGTAAGGGAACAGAGGCAGGACCACTCAAGACGTGAGAGTTCTTCCAGAACTTCAATGTGGGCAGTTACAACCAATTTTAGAATCTGCCTCCACTCAGCGTCGGAACTCACCTTTGGAGGCATGCTTGAACCGGTGTCAAATTTTACCCTTTGAGGCAAGTTTTGAAATTGTAAATAGAGCAGGAGTTTCCACTTCGGCTCTAGAATGTGACTAAACTAAGATAGCATAGGATGAATTTTAGAGTAGGCAAGTAGCCAGGGGAAACCCTAGAAACATTTTTGAGTTATGTAGAAGTTTGTACACCCAGTTAGAGAGAGCTGTAATACAGAGAGAAATTAGCTTTAAGAGAGAACTGTGAGTTAGCAGGAGATCTCAATGTTTTGAGTTACTGTAATTTTGAATGTATTCTGTAGCCATTGGGCACTTGTGAATATAACATAATGGAAAATTGATCCAAATGTATGGTGTGTGTATTGTGTGCATTTTCCTATCATTTCTATTTACATGAACAAGTGGATGGAACTGTGAGTTTTTCCAGTTTCAATTGTTTCTCTTCATTGGAATCTCTGCAAGGTGTGCATCGAGACAGAGAGGAATGTAAGGAGATCAGGAGGAATTTATCTGTGAGAAATACCATGGATTTGAGTTATCGAAATCCCCCAAACATAAGGAGTGCACAGGAAATCGAAGTTTGAACCAGACAAAGCTCAGGAGGGATAACACTTCAGAAAGTGTTATCGAGATCCAAGAACTCATTCCCTGGAAGGAACGAAGATCAAGTCTTTGAAGACGTAGAAAATATTCTAATTCTGGAGCAAGTAAAAGCTCAAGAGGAAGAACGTCGCCAAATGTTGGATGACGGTGGAGAATCTAGCGGATCGTCTAATTTGAGTTAGGAGCACAAGCTTTAACACTGTGTAGATCCAGGAGAGGAGATCTCAAAGATCTGAACGGATGGTGGAGAACTCTCGAGGAGAGTCGCGAAATACTGCAAGCCATTGGATCAAGTGGAGTTGCAAGGAGGTTAGTGATGGGGAAGAGATATGACCGTATATCTGGAGGATGTTGTGAGTTGTTGATCAAGTACCTTGAGCTTTCGACATTTCGGCATTTCGGCATTCGACATTTCGTCAATTCGGCAACCGGGGATTCCAAGGAGTAGGGATACGATAGAGGTTCTTTCCTCCCAGAACCCCGAATCGTGAAATAGAGAAATAGCGAGGTCGGACGTGGACCATATATCCTAGGGATTATTGTGAGCCATTGGTTGAACACCAAGGCATTTTGGCAACCGAGGATTCCAAGGAGAAAAGATATCCCTTGCACCCAGATTTTGAAAAACACGAAAACCCGAAGGAATAGGAGCTGGGACATTTCGACATTTCGGCAATCGGGGATTCCAAGGAGTAGAGATATCCCTTGCATTCTGATTTCGTGAAACGCAAAAACCTGAAGGAATAGGTGCTGGGACATTTCGACATTTCGGCAACCGGGGTTTTGAAGGATGAAGGGACGAGACGCTTGACTTGTGAAGTCCAGGTCCATGATATTTTGGTATTTCGGTGACAAGGGATTCGAAGGAAAAAGGGATGGGACGCTTGACTTGTGAAGTTTTGGTCCACGACTAGCACCCTTTTTGGCTTAGCGCAAGGTCACGACTCTTGGTCATGTGCTGTGGGAGCTCACGCTTGGCGCTTGGAAAAGCCAACTGAGAATTTGTGGGGGACCTGTGTGTTCATTTGAAGGATTCTATTTTGGAACCAGAAGAGCCATTTTGTCTTTGGAATCAGAAGATCCTGACCGGGAGGTCACGCAACCCTTAAGACGGATAGGGGGTCTGCATCAGCTAGTATTAGAGCATCAGTTTTTTGTCCGTAATATTCAGAAAAAGGAGGAAAATAAGGAGACAGAGAACTCAGAGCTATACTCTATGTGTGACAGATAGTCAACATAATTCCGCTAAGAAAATGAGAGCCGCCTTTATCCAACCATGCTGTAGAGAGGGATATGTAAGAGCTTTGCACCTGATTGGAAACAATGCAAGAAGGACAGAGAAGCACCTGACATTGGGGATGTTAGTGATGCAAAAAGTGAAGAGGTTGAGGTTGAAGAAGTTGCAGGAGAGGATGCTACAGAAGAACATTTGTTGAGATCAGTTGCTAGATTGGGAGGGATAGCTAAGATAGAGGTCCCCATGTATGAGGACAATCTAAATGATGAAGAACTGTTGGACTAGATAAGGTCCATGGACAAACACTTTGACTATGAAGATGTCGATGAGGAGAAGAAGGTGAAGTAGGCAATCACTCGGCTAAAAGGGCATGCAACACTATGGTGGGATGAACTACAGACTGAGAGGAGAAGTAAAGGCAAACAAAGGATAAAAATTTGGGACAGGATGGTAGCCAAACTAAAGGATAAGTTCATACCCAAAGACTACCAGATCAATCTGTTCAGGAAGATACATAACCTGAGACAGAAAGGGATGACAGTCAAGGAGTACACCAAGGAGTTCTACCAGCTGAACATCAGAACTAGAAAAAGGGAGAGAGACGAAGAAAGAGTCATCAGATATATAAATGGCTTCAGATATGAAATCCAAGATGAAATTGGCATGATGTCAGTGAGGACTGTGGAATATTCTTATCAGTTTGCACTAAAGGTAGAGGAGAAGTTGGCCAGAAAATAGAACCAGCGAGGAAGAGGTAAAGGCTCGATCCCAAGAAAAAGCAAGGGATTTAACTATGACAGAGCACATCATTCTAAGGACGAGGCTGAGAAACCACACAATCACTCAGAACGAGGAGGAATTTCATGAGGGAGACAGAGTGGTGGAAGAAACTCTTCTAGAGGAAGAGGTAGAGGAGGAGTAAGGTGCTATAACTGTGGAAAGATAGGGCACATGTATTGGGAATGTCCCGAGAATAAGAAGGAAGGAGGAGAATCTCACATTTCAGAAGCATGGTGAAGAGATGTTGAAGCATAAGGAGCATAGGATGGACATCCCTAATGTTGAGAAAAGTTCTCTTAAAACCAGAGGCAGAAATTGAAAATCCAGTACAGAGAAACAGTCTCTTCAGTACAGCTTGCAAAACTAAGGATAAAGTATGCAAGGTGATCATTAATAGTGGGAGTACTGACAACCTAGTATCCACAGAGATGGTGGAGAAATTGGAGCTGAAGACAACTGCACATCCAAGGCCATACAGAGTCTCATGGTTGCAAAAAGGACACTGGGTAATGATCACTAAACAATGCCTAGTTGAAATTAAAATAGGAGGATATAAAGATGAAATCCCATGTGATGTAATCCCCATGGACGTATGCCACATTTTGTTGGGAAGACCATGGTAGTTTGACAGAAATTTCATTCATGATAGAAGGAAGAATACATATACATTGGAGAAGAATGGTAGGATGCATATGTTGCTGCCAATGGAGGAGAAGAGAGCGAAAGAGGAAGCCAACACAAGCATACTTCTCATGACTGGGAAGGAACTCCTGAAATAATTCAAGGAAGAATAGGAGATGCAGTTTGCTATGGTGAGGAAGCCTAGAGTCATCCTTATGAGCACATTAGTGGATGATTTACCTGAAGAAGTTCAGGAGCAGCTGGATAATTTTGTTGATATAGTGGTGGATAAGCTGCCGAACTCATTGTTTCCCATCAGGAGTATCAGTCATCATATCGAATTGATACCAGGAGCAAGCCTTCCAAACAAATCAGCGTATAGATTAACACCTCGAGAAAATGACGAGGTGAAGTAACAAGTCTAAGAATTGTTGGATAAGGGTTTGGTCAGAGAAATTTTGAGCCCATGCACAATACCAACTGTGTTAAGACCAAAGAAAGATGGAGGATGGAGAACGTGCACAGACTCGAGAGCCATCAACAAGATGACCATCAGGTACAGATTTCCTTTACTGAGAATGTATGACTTAATGGATTGCTTAAGTGGAGAAAATTTCTTTTCTAAGATAGATTTGAAAAGTGGATATCACCAGATCAGTATGAGAGAAGGTGATGAATGGAAAATAGCCTTTAAGAAGAATGAAGGTCTGTATGAGTGGTTGGTTATTCCATTTGGCCTAACGAATGCCTCGAGCACTTTTATGAGGCTGATGAACAAAATTCTAAAAGATTTCATTGGCAATTTCATGGTCGTATATCTGGACGATATATTGATCTTTAGCACGACTAAAGAGGAGCATTTGAGTCACCTAACACTAGTAATGAGGAGGCTACAGCAGGAGAAACTGTTGATCAACTTGAAGAAGTCCTCTTTTATGAAGACATAACTCATTCATTTGGGTTTTGTGATCTCTTTGAATGAACTGAAGATGGATCCAAAGAAGGTGAAAGTGATTAGAGAATGGCTGTCACCAAGGAGCATGTTCGAGGTAAGGATCTTTCATGGTTTAGCAAGTTTTTATAGAAAGTTCATTAGAGACTTCAGTGGGATTTGTGCACCCATGATGGATACAGTAAAGAAGAGACATAAGTCTTTTAAATTGATAGAGGAGGCTGAAAAGAGCTTCAACATATTAAAGGAGAAGATAACGGAACGAGCAATTTTGGTCTTGTCGAATTTCGAAAAGACATTTCAAGTGAGATGTGATGCGAGCAGAATTACAATAGGAGCAGTTTTGAGTTAGGACGATCGACTTGTTGCCTATTTTAGCGAGAAGTTGAATGCGACTAAGAGGAAATAGTCCACATATGGCAAGGATTTCTATGCCATAATTCAATCTTTGAAGAAATGGAGGCATTATCTTGTCCCGCAAGAGTTTGTCTTGTACAATGATAACCAAGATTTACAATTCATAACCTGACAAGAAAAATTGAATCAGAGGAGATGTTTAATTCTGCAAGAATTCCAGGTGGAGACCTTAGGGTTTGAATACCTTAAGGATATGTATTGTGATGATACAGATTTCAAGGAGGCCTATGAAGCATGTACAAGCCCTGTACTAAGAGATAGAAGCCAGTGGATAGAGTATATGGTTTAGGAAGGATTGTTGTTCAGAGGAAATCAATTTTGCATATCAAGATGCTCAATGAGGGACAATCTTCTGAAGGAGAAGCACAGTGGAGGATTGGCTGGACATTTCGGCCATGATAAAATGTTTGCACAGTTGAGCAGTTCATACTATTTTCTAGGTATGAGAACAGAGGTGATAAAGTTTGTGAACAAATGTATGATCTTCCAACATGCAAAGGGGAAAAGACAGCACACTGGATTGTATCAACCAGTGCCAATACCAAAGAGGCCTTGGGGATGCAATAAGCATGGATTTCGTGTTGGGATTGCCAAGAACACAAAGGGGATTTGATTCCATATTTTTGGTGGTGGATAGGTTTTCAAATATGGCACATTTCATCCCATGCTATAAGACCAATGATACAACACATGTTGCAAATTTGTTTTTCAGAGAAGTTGTGAGACTTCACGGTCTACCTAGGAGCATTGTCTCAGACAGAGACACAAAATTTGTTGGTCACTTTTGGAGGATTTTGTGGAAGAAGGTGGGGACATATTTGTCCTTCATCTCATCTTATCACCCTCAGACAGAAGGGCAGACTAAGGTGGTAAATAGAAGTTTGGGAAACTTGTTGAGAAGCTTGGTTACTGAACACCATAACCAGTGGGATTGGATTCTGCCACAAACAGAATTTGCATACAATGACTCACCAAAAAAAAGAACTAGAAGGAGCCCATTCAAAATACTCTATGGAATGAAACCCAGGGGAGTGTCTGAGTTAAGGGACTTGGAACATGGAGAGATTAGAAGTGATGGAGTAGAGGATTTTGCTGCTGAAATGTAGAGACTCCATAGTCGGATCAAAGAACAATTACAGAGTTCTAACCAGAAATAGAAGCACGGAGTTGATCAACATCACAGGGAACTTCAATTTGAAGTGGTATATCAGGTTTTAGCACACATCAGGAAGGAAAGGTTCCCTAGGGGAACATATAACAAATTGAAGATGAAGAATATAGGACCCTGTAAGATCTTGAGGAAGTTTGATGCAAACTCCTATGAGATTGAGCCGCTAGATGGTCTGGGAATTTCACCCATATTCAATGTCTCAGACCTGTACCCTTACAGGAAAGACAACACAGAAGGATCAGAAGATCAAGGAAATATTCAGTGGGAGAAGCAGATGCCTATGGTAGAGAAGATATAGATGGAGAAGATTCTGGAGCAGAGGATTGGCAAGAAGACCAGGAGGAAGACTTATTTTAAGTGTCTGGTCAAATGGAAGGGATGCCCAATAGAATATGCCAGTTGGGAAAATGAAGTTGCTATCTAGAAGCAGGGAATGTTAGTAGAGGAGCTCATGGACATGAGTCCATGAATTTTTTTCAAGGGGAGTATGATGCAGTAGCATCATTGGCAAGCGCACAGAGGCAGGACCACTCAACACATGAGAGTTCTTCTAGAACTTCAACATGGGTAGTTACAACCAATTTTAGAATCTGCATCCACTCAGCCCCAAAAATTCACCATTGGAGGCACGCTTGAACCGGTGCCGAATTTTACCTTTTGAGGCAAGTTTTGAAATTGTAAAAAGAGAAGAAGTTTCCACTTCAGCTCTGGAATGGAACTGAACTAAGATAGTGTAGGATGAATTTTAGAGTAGGCAAGTAGCCAGGGGAAACCCTATAAACATTTTTGAGTTATGTAGAAGTTTGTACACACAGTTAGAGGGGGCTGCAATATAGAGAGAAATTAGTTGTAAGAGAGAACTGTGAGTTAGCAGCAGATCTCAGTGTTTTGAGTTACTGTAATTTTGAATGTATTCTATATCCATTGGGCACTTGTGAATATAACATAATGGAAAATTGATCCAAATGTATGGTGTGTGGACTGTGTGCATTTTCCTGTCATTTATGTTTACATGTACAAGTGGATGGAACTGTGAGTTTTTCCAGTTTCAATTGTTTCTCTTCATTGGAAGCTCTGCAAGGTATGCATGGAGCCAGAGAGGAACGTAAGGAGATTAGGAGGAATTTCTCTACGAGAAATACTGTGGATCTGATTTATCGAAATCCATCAAATGCAAGGAGTGTGTGGGAAATTGAAGTCTGAACCAGACAAAGCTCAGGAGGGATAACGCTTCGGAAAGTGTTATCGAGATCCAGGAACTCATTCCCTGGAAGGAACAAAGACCGAGTATTCAAAGACTTAGAAAATCTTCTAAGTCTGGAGCGAGTAAAAGCTCAGGAGGAAGAACGCTGTCGAGCATTGGATCACAGTGGAGAATCCCACGGATCATCTGATTTGAGGTAGGAGCACAAGATTTAACACTGTGTAGATCTAGGAGAGGAGATCTTGAAGATCTGAATGGCCGGTGGAGAACTCTCGAGGAATGTCGCGAAATACCGCAATCCGTTGGATCAAGTGGAGTTGCAAGGAGGTTAGTGATGGGGAAGAGATATGACCGTAGATCTGGAGGGCGTTGTGAGCCATTGATCAAGTGCCTTGAGCTTTCGACACTTCAGCATTTCGGCATTTCGGCATTCGGCATTTCGGAAATTTGGCAACTAGGTATTCTAAGGAGAAGGGATATGAGAGAGGTTCTTGTCTCCCAAAACCCTGAATCGCAAAATAGAAAAATAGTGAGGTCGCATGTGGACCGTAGATCCCAGGGATTATTGTGAGTCATTGATCGAACGCCAAGTCATTTTGATGTTTCGGCATTTCATCATTTCAACAACTTGGGATTCCAAGGAGCAGATATATCCCTTGCACACAGATTTCATGAAATGCGAAAACCCGAAGGAATACACGCTGGGACATTTCAACATTTTAGTAACTAGGGATTCCAAGGAGCATAGATATCCCTTGCATTTTGATTTTGTGAAATGCAAAAACCCGAAGGAATAGGTGTTGGTACATTTCATCATTTCAGCAATCGAGGGTTCGAAGGATGAAGGGACATGATGCTTGACTTGTGAAGTCTTGGTCCATGATATTTTGACATTTCGGCGACTAGGGATTCAAAGGACAAAGGGGTGGGATGGTTGACTTGTGAAGTTCCGGTCCACGACAAGCGCCCTTTTTGTCTTAGCGCAAGGTCACGGCTCTTGGTCATGTGTTGTGGGAGCTCACGCTTGGTGCTTGGAAAATCCAACTAAGAATTTGTGGGGGACCTGTGTGTTCATTCGAAGGATTCCAGTTTGGAACCAGAAGAGCCATTTCATCTCCGCAATCAGAAGATCCTGACCAGGAGGTCGCGCAACCCTTAAGAGGGATAGGGGGTCTGCACTAGGGGGGGTCCAAGTTACTGTAGAGGTAGCACATCATGGTGGGCCCGTGCCAAAATAACACTAACTCGAACCGCCCATTAAAGGAAAAAAGGATGAGGGGGGGGTTGAGCTGTTGCTGTTGACTGTAGATTTGAGTGCACCTCGCTCAACCGCTAAGATCTATGCACTCTTTAGCCACCAACTCAGACCCGCCCCCCACCGTTAAAGGCAAAAAGGTTGGGGGGGGTCAGATATGGGATGCCAACCATGGATCTTAGCATGACTCACTCAACCATAGATCTAAGCGTGTCCTTTAGGCACAACGTGCCAAAGTAACAAATCACCAATAAACTTAGGATATAAAATATATTTTGGGTTGCGCTAAGCCTCTTTTCTCCATTTTTTCACCAAGGGGTTATTTCCTAGGGAAAAAACACCAAACCTTCTCAAAAAATCTTGTGCTAACATAGGCTCCATGGGGGATAGATACCTCCCTGTGAGGCTCTAAGAAATCTTTTGCAGCTCCAATGCCTTAGTGTTGGGTTGTGGAGTCATGCTCTGATATATCATGCCTAAGACAACATGATGAAAATTTAAACTACCCTACTTACAAACATAAAGAAAACACACCTACTCCTGATGGAGGTTATTTATGTAAAAAACCTAAACTAATTGACTTTACAAAGCGCTAGGTGAAAGAAAACTTCCACCATAGCCACCCAGACTGTCTGGTGATACGATTCTTTTCTTTACTGCAAATGCTCAACAAAAGGTAAGGGAAGTATGCCAGCATAATGAAAACATGGTATGGAACACTAACACTACACCTAAATGATGATAATATGGATAATTGGGTAGGCTATAATGCCTTTGGAAAACTCAACTCTATATACAACTCCAAAGGGTCATAAAATTTATAATCGGGCATGCTTAACTGGTCAGAAATTACCTCCCTCCTTTCATTATTTCTCACCTGTCATTTGACGTTCATAAAGTGTATAGGTGGATAGAGGACTGATGCAGGTTGGTCAATCCCAAGTGATATTTTCTCATATACAGGCTCTGGATAGGAGATGAGTTGCACATTTATCTCCTTCATAAAACCAGACTCGCCCTTGAATATTGGTGCAATAATGCAATTTTAAATTTTTAGAAAATTTGAAACATATGACTCCATGTATATGGCTATAGGATCATGAATCATGAGACAAAAATCTGGCTTCTTTAGAAGACCAAGCTGCTCCTCTATAAATGCCTCTCTGCTTGCAAATACATGACCTCCTTGATCCTCTGAAACCAACTCTTGATCATCAACAGTTGCAGCCTCTCCTTCATAAGAATGATCATAATATAATTGTATAGCAGGATTTAAAGCATCATAACCATGATCAACCAAGAACATATAGTTATCTATGCAGTCAACCACTGCTGCATGCTCAAAATGGTCTGAAAACTGATCATAACATTGATATGCATTCATGTCCATAGAAACATCTGCAAATATTGAAGAATATGATTCCAAATGTGAATCATACCTACTTCCTTCTTGTTGTTCTAGATCTGATTCATACCCATTGTCTTCTTGCTCAAAATCTGAAACATATTGACAGCCATCTTGCTGAGAATCTGAAACATATTGACAGCCATCTTGCTGAGAATCTGAAACATATTGACAGCCATCTTGCTGAGAATCTGAAACATATTGACAATCATTTTGCTTTTGTACTTGCAAATTTTCAAGATATCCTTGTATATGAACACCCTGGCTAGCCCTGATGTTCTCTTTGACCTCTTCAACATCTTCAAGCAAGTGTCTTAAAGATGAATATTTCCTTTCTCTCATGAGAAGGACAAGCTCTGAATGTTGAGCCATACATAGTACACCATGGTAGCAGTCTCTGTGGGTTTGATCTCCACAGGCATACTATGATAAACGTTGTAAAACCTCTTGTTGTAGAAAACCAAGGCTTCCTCTTTCCCTCTCCTCAAGGCATTAAACTCAAACTATTATTGATCAAGGGACTTCTTCTCACCCCAACACTTTAAAAATGCATTGCATAGCTCAGTCCGGGAACCAATAGAACTGACTCCCAAACACTTAAACCACACAAAAACATCTCCAAACAAATATTGTGAAAACAACCTCATGGTAACATCATCATGAACAATCTCAAACTGATCAACAAAGTTCTCAAATTCCTCCAAGTTCCTCTAATTTGTAACATGATACTCTCCAGAAAACCGAGGAAGGTACTCAAAGGAATAAAGAAGATAGGGGTGCAGGTGATGTTGCAGCCTTAAAGGTTTACACATTTTGTCTCTAATCTTAGCTTGAAAACTTGTAGGTTGAATATGGTATTTAACAAGAAGATGAGAAGGTTCAACAACAATAGCAGAAGGTAATGAGATATGGGAATGATTTGAATCATTTTCAGCCCCCTCAAGGTTACAAGGGTGATCAATTTCAAGAGGAAATGAAATACAAAACTCACTTGTATGAATAGGCCGAGGTGAAGACACAAGATCAACATTTACAAGACAAGAAGAGGGCATGTCATCTTATTTCAAGGATGGATAAATAAAGGAAGCCTTATTATCATCTGAATGTATGAAGCAGAGGATAATCATTTTTATATGTAAAGGGAAAGATGGAAATGATCTTATAAGAGAGAATAGGAGTCCATGAAGAAAGCTCATAAACTGATACCTGGTCACCCCCTTTGGTATGGTAATCTTTCTGTCAATAGGATCCTCCCCAGTGGAGTCTTTGATTGTGGAGTCACTAGGTACAAACTGAAATCTTTGATGCACTGAGTTTTGATGCACCTTCACACTCGGTAAGCTTTGTCTTTCTATCCCAGGGAAATGTCTTCAATTCGTTCCCCGACAACGATGCCAATAATGTTAGCACTGATATTTTCCCTTAGAATGCAGGAGGATAAGCCCAGTACCCATCAAATGTTTTTGGTGGATGTTGGTTTTATATGAGTGGAGGTCAAATGGACAAAAATCAAAATATGAATGATGTTCAACTCAAAACTAAACAAGAAATGCACAGGGAAGTGAGGGCCACATTAACCTTAGGCAGTGAATTGAGTTTAAAAGTGAGCAGAGGGAAGACTTAGTGTGAAAGGTGAACAAGACTGCTATGGGCATCAGGCTTTCAAACATCTTGGAGAAGAAAAACATAGACCCAAGATCATTCTTAAGTTCAGGTTTCAGACACTGAAATATGTCTAAGCAGAGTCACAACATCACAATAATCAAACCTTCATCACGATGCTACTGCAACAACTTGACTGGATCCTCCATGCCCGATTTATTCAGTGTGAGAGAGAAAATGATAACAAGGGAGCTGGATAAAATTGGTCATGATACTGTTGTGATCAAATCTGCATAACAACATCATAATGACCCTCGATTGGATCTTCCATGCTTGAGTGTCTTAACATAGCTATTACAAAAAGATGGAAAGATGTTGACTTCTATTAATCTGAAAGTTTCAAATCTTATACATCACCAACCAATAGTTCTGGCATGAAAACATTACAAAATCGAGAGATCTTCTCAACCAGTTGATGGCCCTTAACAAAATATGAAAACTACTTCTTTATACTCAGAACAATTCACCATTACCCATAGAGGCATGATAGGTTTGATGCATTCAAGGCTTGTCGTCTATGTCTTCTCTGTAAGACCGTGCATGCATATTTCCCATGCATTTCTTCTATCAGATTGACCATTCATTTATTTTGTCAGACGCGAGCTCAGAGCAGTTATTCTGTCAGACACGAGCTTAGAGCAGTATGGGCTTGCAGGAAAAACTTGTAGGCAGGCGTGGATGTCGACGAAGGTGATTTGCTGAGGTGCTTGGTGAAAACCTGAAGGCTGCAATGAGTGAGAAATGACCATGTGGAAGGATGTGGTTGGTGGTGACTGGGAATGCTTGAGCGCAGGTACTTGAGGGAGCTGAGGTGTAAAGGAATGAAGGTGATGTGGAAAAGGGGAAAGGGATGTGGTGGCAGAGTTGTGTGATAGGTCGGGGGGTAAAAAACAGTAACATTGGAGGTGACATGGAGTGTGAGAGGAAGATAGATGTCGGGAGGTGAGAGGGGGAATAAATGACAGTGAAGAAGGGACAAATGTGTGGAAGTGTGAGTGGAGGACAAGTATCAGCGGGAGTGTGGGTGGTATGGGAGGCGGTCTGGCGGTTTACTCG
>JZKD02S2334069.1:257965-268711 GCA_000966675.3 Picea glauca
AACATCAAAAGGCACAGGGGTAGGTTTTCTCTCGGCCACCATGACCTTGTCCACCTGTGGAGGGTTGGACTCTTCAAAGCCATTACGACTGAGAAACTCATGCCAAGAATCACGACGTAACCCCAATTCATGAACCAAAATTATTTTAATCAACCCCACATGGAAGAGGCTAGTGTCAGCCTGGCTATGATTGTATCGTTTAGCCATTTTGAACAAACTTCGATGCAGATAGTGAGGAAAACTTAGTTCGAATCCCATAAAAATCATTAATAAACGCAAGTGAAACAAATAGACAAACCCGTACCTGCCTTCACAAGTAACAAATTGTTTGATAATCATTAAGAGATCATACCAGTGTGGTTTCAACATCTTTGCAGACAAACCTCTGTCGCATGAGCTGACTGTTTGAGACTGAAACAGTAATGTCCACGGGACATCATCAACCTTGCAGCTCTTCAACCACTTTTGTCCTTTGACAGGCAGGCTAGTTTCCATACTGAGAAAATGTTAAGTGATTTCAAGCTGGACATCTCCAACTTTGGCTCGGCAGCCATCAAACGACAGAGCAAATTGCCGAGCCACAGTGAAGCTATAGCCATCATACTTCCTTATGAAAGCAAGCCACCCGTAGTTTTCCAGGTCTTTATATGCACCATCAAATGTCAACAATGCTTGGCATCTGTTGGGCTCGGCCCTTACAACAGGAGCCATGGCTTCTGTACATGGTAGGGTTCGAACTGAATGAAACAACGGACAGAGTGAAAACGAGAGGGTTTGACAGCTTGAATGCTTGAAGAGACCGGAAATAACTGCATGTGTGCGAAGGTGGTGGGATTACCACCACCTCGCCTTGTATTAATTGCTGAGTACAGTGTTATCATAACCATAATCGTTTATACCATGCGTATCGGCCAACAAATAGATGTGTCATCACATTAACGTGTCGTAGAACCAACACCATACGTTGCATTCATTGCCAAGTATACAGTTCAATCCAACATCATATCCATCGTGTCAATCAATTATTTTATACCAAGGTTTAAACTTAATCAATGCCAATACATAGTTTAAAACTATTGATCGCTCCATGAAATATCAACCCATAAAACAATATGTCCAAGCATCGATCCAAAAGATTTAATCAACGCACACTCAAACCAATGCTATTTCTCAAATCTACCTTGTAATCTTACCAATGCATTCACTTGTACAATGAAATGTTTTCATTCCAAAGTTTTTAAAACATTGCAATCAAGAATTTCTCATGATATCAATGAGTCAAGAACCTATAACAATAAAAACATATGAGACCGGATCCATCATAACTGTGATAAGATCAAAATAAAACCAATAAATATTTATGCTCAAAGGCTCAGTGATCAAACAGATCCAAATGCGCAATGAAGGTAAGAGTAGACTAAAGGACATAAGTTTGAAAAACCTTTTGTAGTCATGTGATAAACCAATGGTCAGGCGTCCTTAGAAGAAATCAATAAAAGACGACTACAGTCCAAACGATGAAAAAGGTATTTTCACACTTTCAGTTGTGAAAATCAAATCAAAATCAAATTGCAATTGTCGCAAAAATGAAACAAATGTCTAGAAGCACAATGCGACGATGATTTGTCATTGACGAGACAAGAGGTGTAGGCAGCGTTTTTTAAGATCAATTAAAAAATTATTTGGCTGCCAACACATTTGTTTGTGAGTTCATGAATGAATTTCTTTATGTGTCGGTGATATGTTGTAGATGTGTGTTAGTTTGCATTTGCAGGTTACAGACAAAAATTGTTGTCTGTTGGGTTCTTTGATTTCAGGTTTGGATTCTTTGTGGTTTCATGCAAGAGTGCATGACAGAGTATTGCGGTCTCTGAAAACCAGAGCAGGAGTGCACTTCTGAATTCTGCAGAATTTAGACAAAGACGTGCCAAGAGAGCATACCAGTTGAATTCATTGACTTAAGGAGGAGGCCTCAAGGTTGCTGAACACCTTGAATGAGAAACTGTGTAGAGGAGAGCACGGAGAGGAGAAGAAGAATTGTTGTGAATTATATAGAGGCTCTACCAGGAGGGCATTGAGAAAATGCACAGGATGCATTGAGGAGAATTCTATTTTGAATTCAGTCAGAAGACAGAGTCACTGAGGATTCTGGAGAACTCTGCCAGATGGGCATCGAGTTGATGCAAGTGTGCACAGGAGGAAATCTGTTTCAAGTTTAGGGAAGACAAAACTTCTAAAGTTCGGTGAATCTCTGCTAGGAGGGCATTGAGCAGTTGAATAGAGTGCACAAAAGGACTCTTTTCAAGTTCTATTGGAAAGAGAAGTGTCAAGGAGAGACACTCACAGAGTTACTGAATACTCTGTTAAGCTCAACAAGGAGGGCTTGAGCAGAAGATCGTCAGGAGGACACCAGATTTCCCCTTGAGGACATAGAAGGGTGAGTCCCCTAGAGGCTCGGGTAAATAAATCTCAGGAAGGATAGTGCCTTAGTGCACCGAGTATCAACAGAATGAGAAGGAGGTCGAGAAACCCTTTGAGGTTTCACAGTCGACAAAGCTCAGGAGGGATAACATTCCTTGAATGTAGGCGATATCCAATGGAATCGATTTCATAGAGGAAGAAAAGGTCGAGGCCTTTGAAAGTTCAGAAAATATCTCAAGGGGAGAGAGGAAGTTCTCAAGCTTAGAAGGGAGCACAACTACCATTAGATCAGTTGGAGAGATGAGATTTGGACCGTCGATTTTCATGTCCAGACAACAAGAGGAAAGTGCACAAGGAAGATAAATAGATCTGGGCTGTCAGATTTAGTGCAAAGGACCAATAACCATCAGATCTGGAGGAAGGCGCATAGAGTTTAACCTCTTTGAGGTCGCACAGGAGAGGAGCTAGAACAGACAGAGGGAACACTTCATGGAGAAGCGTCCAAGACCTGAGAGACATCAGATATTGCAAAGGAGTAAGGGGATTAAGGTGACTCCCTTTACAATCACCCATAATCTCAGGAGAGATAGGGTTCGTTGGATCCAATCCAACAAGAGTAGTCAGATCTTGTGTGAATTCACATTTCGGGAATTCAGGAATTGGCGCGACAAGAGATTTTGGAGTCACTGCATCGTGAACTCCCGGTTCGCGAAATTCCAAAAATATAGGAATCATTTTGGGAATTTGGGGAGTTGGACACCGGGAGATCGAGAGGTGAAGAGTTGGCGAAAAAGCGAAGGGAGAATTCATGAAAGGATCAGGATCATTCACTGAGGAGGACACGTGGCGAGCGGTCAAGGTTTTGGGGAAATATCTGAAAGGATGTGGGTCATCGATCTAGTGGGATCATAGCCATTGGTTCAAGAGGGATATGGACTGTTGATCTCTCAATAGAGATATATTTTGACATCTCAGGAACCAGGGATTCGAAATACAGAGAACAGGGGGAACGCTTGCATCACAGTTTCTTGAATCATGAAATATGGTAGCACTTTGTCATGGACTATCATTTCGACATTTTGGGACTCGAGTGTTTGAGAGGCCAGGAGTCAGGAGACATGGAGTCTCGACTCGCGATATCGCGAAATCCCCAAAGCATTCGAATGAGTAGCCCTAGGTTAGGGGACAGGGTCATGTGGACAAGACCAAGCGGGGAGCTTGTCACTTGCCATCCCTTTTGAGGTTTGGCACTTTTGTAAATTCTGAAGACAAGGAGCCAGGGAACTTTGTGTTGAAAACCCTGAATTCTAATCGTTTTTGAGCCCATTTCGACATTTCAACATTTCAGGGTTCAAAAAGTAGAGGAGACAATGGTTTGGATCACTACATTTCAAACTCCCAACTACCGAAATCCCGGTATAGCCAGGACCATTGGGTCGAAGGAGGTGAAGACTCACGCTTAGTGCACGTTGTGTAGGTGGGGTTTTCATGGAAGGATCTATGGATTTTTTTATTGGAGGTTCCAGCAGGGGCTGAAGGAGCTAATCCAACTCAGTGTTATGAGAGAAGAATGATCCTAAGACCGGGAGGTCGCGCAAAACTTGTTGAGGTAGGGGGTCTGTGTCATAGTTGATGATGTTGGTACATATTGATGAGTCATAGTTTATGAGTAGTTCACAAATGATTTTTACATACTTGGTACATGGTTGGATGCACTCGTTTATGGTACAGGTTGATTACAAGTTATTTGGTATAGGTTGATGCATGGTTGATGCACTTGTTTATAGTACAGGTTGATTATAGGTTGAGGTATAGGTTGATGCATGGTTCATATTTATTGGTACAGGTTTACAATGGTATATCTCACAGTGACACGTTGACAGTGGTTCCATCATTCTACTTCTACTTCAATGTGGCAGGACAGGTGGTTGTAGACACCTTCCAATTATAACCGGAGAACATAGGGGGTTGTAGCCTCCTTTAGGTTGTATCCAGAGAATTGGGGAGTTGGAGCTTCCCTGAGATTGCAGCCTGAGAAACGAGGGGGTTGGAGCCTCCTTCCAGTTGCAGCTGGAAAGCAAAGGAAGTTGGTGTTTCCAATGAATGCAATTCTTCAAGACATATAAGAAAAATCATTCTGTGGTTTTCTCCTGATTTGGGTTTTCACGTAAAACACTGGTGTACTATGTATGTGTATGTTTGTTCATTGCTTATTTATTCTGCAGTTATTGGATGATAATGCTTCATTGATATAACACTTGGATTATATGGTTAAAATGGATTAAATTTCTCTATTACTAATTCACCCCCCCTCTCATTAATCCAACAATTGGTATCAAAGAACGTTCCTTCAAAAATAAGTTTAACCACTGAAAGGTATATCATGGAGAGTACCAACTCATGTAAAAATGGAATACCACAGTTTGATGGAAAAAACTATTCTTTTTGGAGCATAATGATGAGGACATATATACAGGCAGATGGATTTCAAGTTTGGCAATCAATTGTAGATGGATACATAGTACCAACAGTTCCACCAACAAATGACAAAGCAATATAACTCAATGAGAATAATTCCAAAGACACAAATGCACTTTTGAATGGTCTCAGTGATACGGTATTCACCAAAGTTGCACACTGTAAATCCAATAAAGAGATTTGTGACAAGATTCAAAATATTTATGAAGGAGATACATAAGTCAAAGAAATAAATCTTCAGACTTACAAAGGTCAGTTCGAACAACAAAAATGAAGGAAGATGAAGATATCACATCCTACTTCTTACGAGTCGATGAAACAGTGAATCCAATCATAGAATTGGGAGAAGAAATTGAAGAACCTGCAATTGTTCAAAATATACTAAGATCTCTTCCTATGAGATTCAACCCTAAGATATTAGAACTAGAAGAAAGATCAGATCTGGACTCAATAAGCATGTATGAACTACATGGAATCTTCAGAGAATATGAAATGAGAACTGAGAAAGAAAATCCAGATGTAAAAGAAGCAGCCTTCAAGGCATCCAAAAGATCAAAGAAAAAGAAAAAGGAACAAGAAGAATATAGGAGTAGCAGTGACGCCTCGAAAGATGATGAATAAGTGAGAAACTTCATCAAAAGACTAAACAAGGGAACCAACAATAGGTATATAGGTAATCTCCCTTTAATTTGTTTTAATTGTGATTGTATTGGCCATTTTGCTAAGAAATGTCCTCATAAGAAAAATAGAAATGATGAAGGTTACTCAAAAGGAAAACACACATATAAAGGCAAAAGAACTATAAAGAAAGTTTTCAATAAAAGCTTATGCACCAAAGAAGACACCTCATCATCAGATGAAGATGAAGTCAGTGAAAATGAGACAGGAAGAGTTCTAGTCATGGTAGTAAAAGACTCTGAAGAAGAATATGAAGACGCCGAAGAAGAATGTGAAGAATTCAAAGAAGAAATTGAAGAGGCAGAAGTTGACTATAGAGAATAATTAATGTGTGCCATAGAAGTTATTAGAAGAGAAAATAAGAAAAACAAGAAACTACAAGCAGAACTAGACAAGAAAAAGGACACTCGAGAACTAGAACAAATGATGACAAAATTGAAGGTTCAAATAGAAGAAGATAAAAGAATTGAAGAAGCACTCAAAAACAAATAGAAGAAAAGGAAAAGATCATTGGAAACTTGGAAGCAGAGGTTGTCACACTAAGAAAGGATATTTAAAAGAAAAATATGTGGAATAGCTCAAAAGTTTTGGAAGACATTATCAACATTCAAAAATATCATCCTGACAAGTACGAACTTGGATACAATCAGACAGAAACGGGATCAAGCTCCAAAACAACAGAGCAAGAAACAAATCCAAAGAGCTATGCAGAAACAATCAAAGAGGATAGGAAGATATATAAGGAATATTATAGGGACACTCCTCCACCAAGAAGATTCAAATTTCAGAATAAAAAACAGACATATAGGCCTCAAGAAGAAGAAGTATTCATAAGAGCACCTCCTTTTAGAATATCTTCAACTCCCAGGTATCAAACTATATTTTTTGGTTTATATTATGCATGTAATAATTTTGTACATAAAGTTGTGAATTGCAGAGCTAACAACAGGAACAATAACAACTTTGAGAGTTATACACAAAGGGATTATTCAAGGAGACCTAGTGACACACAAAGAAGAATTTACAACAGGTTTGAATCTTTGAGCACTGAAGTGGAATGTTACAAATGTAAAAATTTTGGACACATGGCCAAGGATTGTAGAATGAGAGTCCCTCCTAAATAACCTCAACAAAATAACAACAGTCACAGACAAGAACCTCAGAAAATGACATGGATAAGAAAGCAAGATCAGTACAACAATGAAGAATGCACAGTCACTCTACAAGCTAAGAAGAATAAACATGGTTGGTATGTAAACAATGGATGTTAAAAACACATGACATGTGATGAAAAAAAATTTCTTACATTACGTAAAGAAAAAAATGGATTAGTCTCCTTCAGAAATGATAATTCATCCAAAATCATTGGAGAAGGCATAATCCGAATTGAGAACAAGAATGAAAAGGAAAAAAAAATTATACTGGTAGAAGATATGAAACATAATCTTCTAAGTGTGATTCAAATGTTTGACCAATGTCATAAACTTACTTTCGATTCAGAAAAGTGTGATATAATAAAAGAAGGTTCAGGGAAATTGGTTGGTACAACTGCAAGAACTTCAAACAACATATATGTGTTAAGTGAAATTGGAAATGAAAAGTGTTGTCTAGGAAAGGAAGATGAAAGTTGGATATGGCATAGAATAATGTGTCACATGCATTTTGATAACCTTGCCAAAGTCAACAAAAGATAGGCAGTCAGATAAATTCCCCAGATCATGAAACCAACCAACACTTTATGCAAGCATTGTCAACAAGGAAAGAAAACAAAGATCAAGTTCAAATCAAAGGAATATTCAACAACAAGACCACTGGAAATTTTGCACACTGATCTAATTGGACCAACTACAAGAAAGGGATTAAAAGGTGAAAAATACTTTATGTTATTAATTGATGATTATACAAGAATTACTGTTGTTTGCTTTCTCAAGAACAAGTCACAAGCTTTTGAAAACTTCAAGATCTACAAGGAAATGGTTGAAAATGAGATGGATTTAAGAATCAAATGTTTGAGATATGATAATGGAGGAGATTTCACTTCAAAGGAATTTATGGACTACTGTAGCAATCATGGAATAAAAAGGCAATTCTTCGTTGCTAGGGCACCTTAATAGAATGGAGTTGTTGAAAGAAAGAACAAGATAATACAAGAAATGTTTCGAACAATGCTAATGGATTCCAAATTGATATATATATTTTGGACACAGGAAGTGCATACAACATTTCACATTCAAAATAGAGTAATGCTCAGAAACAACACTGATAAAACTCCCTACGAGTTATGGAAAGGAAGACCAAAAAATGTGAATCACTTCAGAGTTTTTGGAAGGAAATGCTACATCGAAAGAGAAGATGGTAGAATGAGAAAGTTTGACTCTCATGTGGACAAAGGAATACTTGTTAGTTACTCAAGTACAAGGAAATCATACAAGTGTTACAAACTACTATTGAACAAAGTTGTGGAAAGCATCAAAGTAACAATTGTTGAAACAAGCGGGCCAGAATCAAAGGAAGAAGAAAACAAATCAATGGAACAACTTTTCGAAGAAGAAGATGAAAATGAAGTAGAAGAGGAAGATGAAGATGAAGAGAATCCAAAAAAAGAAGAAGAGAAAGTACATAAAGTATCTCCAAAGACACCTAGCAAACGAGTACAGAAGAATCATCCTTTAGATCAGATTATTTGAAACAAAGATGCATGAGTTGAGACTAGAAGAAAAATCCATTCACCAGAACAAACACACCTAACACTCTTATCTACAATTGAACCAAACTGTTTTGAAGAAGCCAGCAAGGATGAATTTTGGAATAAGGCCATGGATAAAGAATTGGATCAAATAGAGAAAAATGACACTTGGGAATTGGCTCCAAGACCAAAGAATAAGAATGTGATCGGCACAACATGGGTTTTCATGAATAAATTGAATGAAGATGGAGAGGTTACAAGGAACAAAGATAGATTGGTATGTAAAGATATGCACAGATTGAAGGAATCGACTTTGAAGATACATTTTCCCCAGTTGCTAGAATGGAAGAAATCTATTTACTTTTATCTTATGCATGCTCCAAAAATGTTAAGCTATATCAGAGGGACATAACATTATTTTTTCTGAATGGGGAACTTGAAGAAGAATTCTACATTGAACAACCAGAAGGATTTCAGTTGTTAGAGAACACAGACTATGTATGTAAATTGAATAAGTCCTTGGATGGTCTAAAATAGGATCCTAGAGCTTGGTACTCCAGACTGGATAAGTATCTGCAACAGGCAGGGTTCAGAAAAGAAAGTGCAGACAACAACCTCTACATCAAGGTAAGTCAAGGTAATATTTTATTAATTGAAGTTTATGTTGATGATATTATTTTTGGTACTGATGATGACAGGTTAAGCCATAAATTTGCAAAAGACATGAAGAATGAATTTGAAATGTCGTTACTTGGAGAATATCCTTCTTTCTAAGAATTCACATACGTCAAAGCAACCAAGGAATTTTTATTTCTCAAACCAAGTATATCAGAGAAATGCTAAAGAGGTTTCGAATGGAAGATTGAAAACCAGTTATCACTCCCATGCAAACCAATTGTAAGTTGAGCCAAGATGATGATTCAAAGTCTACATATTAGATACATTACAGGTCAATGATTGGTAGCCTACTATATGTGACAACATCCAGACCAGATGTAATGCAAGTAGTTGGAAATGTGGCATGATTTCAAGAAACACCAAAGGAATCACATGTATTAGCAGTAAAGAGGATTTTCATATATCTCAAAGGAACAAAAGAGTTTGGATTATGGTATCTAAAAGGAAAAGATCTATCACTTATTGCCTACATAGATGCAGATTGGGAAAGTTGTATTGATGAACGACGAAGCACTAGTGGAGCAACATTCTACTTAGGTGAGTGTTTGGTATCATGGCTAAGCAAGAAACAATCATCAATATCTATATTTTCAGCCGAGGCATAATATGTTACAACAATAGCATGTTGTACACAGGTTATTTGGATGAAACAAAATTTGACAGATATATAGGTTGGCTACGATGATCCCATTCCAATATATTATGATAATAAAAGTTCCATTAGTATCTCAAAAAACATGGTGATGCACTCTAAGATGAAGCACATTCCAATCAAGTATCACTTTCTATGGGAACATGTTGTAGAAAAGAACAACAGAGTTGAGTATGTGGGCACAAAATAACAAGTGGCAAACATATTTATAAAACCACTTACACAGGAAGCCTTTGAATATCTTTTCCAAAGACTTGGAGTTATTTCTACTCCAAAATGAATTATTTTTGAATGATTTTTGAATGCTTATATTGTATGTCTTAGATGTACATGAGGAAGCACCATAAGAGGACATTTCAATCAGGGGGAGAATCCCCGGATGGAAAGATACCTTTTCCATTGATGACAAAGGGGGAGAGATGTATCAGATGCATAGGATAGAGGGATGGTTCCAAGGGGAGAAGATTTATCATATGTAGAGGATAGAGGCAACTTTATCAGATACAGAGGACAGAGGCATGGTTCTAGGGGGAGCATGAGTGATATGATTTTAGTATTGCATTAGAGTGTTGCCATCAATGCCAAAGGGGGAGATTGTTGATTAAGGTTGGTTGTCATTGATTTCAACCGTTGAAGAAAGCCCTACAGCACAAAGGTTTGGGTAATGGACCCAATACTTTTTTATGTAAATATGACTCATTATTGTCTTTTCATGGTTGATAAGAATTAAAGATGAATGGACTCCAAAGTGGTCCCCTTATGGTGAAATCTCTCACGGGAAGACACTTTGTGGAGTAAGAGAACCCATGATTAATTATGGAATAATGAGATGAAGGACAATGAATTTGTTAATTAAACTATCCTATATGGATAGTTCTTGTCATTCTATTTCTGGTGGTATGTGGAACGTCACATAACTCCTCATAGTTAGAGAGTTATGGCCATGAGAAGTTGGAGACCCCATATTTGGGTAATGGACCCAAGTTTGTTTGATGGATAACGGTATGAGTTATGATATATTTTTAGATAATACTATTCTATTTGGATGATGAAATTGATGAGGGATTTTGGTTGAGGTACATGTTGAGTACATGGTTGAGACAAGTAGTTGATAAGTTGGCACATACATGAGGTGTATAGTTGATGATGTTGG
>JZKD02S2334069.1:268761-297508 GCA_000966675.3 Picea glauca
TGATGATGTTGGTACATATTGATGAGTCATAGTTGATGAGTAATTGACACATGATTGGTACATACTTGGTACATGGTTGGATGCACTTGTTTATGGTACAGGTTGATTATAGGTTATTTGGTACAGGTTGGTGCATGGTTGATGGACTTGTTTATGGTATAGGTTGATTACAGGTTGATGCATGGTTGATGCATGGTTCATATTTATTGGTATAGGTTTAAAACGATATATCTCATAGTGATAGGTTGACAGTGGTTCCATCATTCTACTTCTACTTTAGGGTGGCAAGACGGGGCAAGGACAGGTGGTTGTATCCACCTTCCGGTTGTAGCTGGAGAACAAAGGGGGTTGTAGCCTCCTTCTGGTTTTATCCATAGAATTAGGGATTTGGAGATTCCCTCAGGTTGTATCCTGAGAAACAAGGGGGTTGGAGACTCCTTCCAGTTGCAACTTGAAAACAAAGGAAGTTGGTGCTTCCAATGAATGCAATTCTTCAAGACATATAAGAAAAATCATTCCATGGTTTTCTCCCGATTTGGGTTTCCACGTAAAACACTGGTGTACTGTGTATGTGTATGTTTGTTCATTTGTTCATTGCTTATTTACTCTGCAGTTATTGGATGATAATGCTTCATTTATATAACACTTGGATTATATGGTTAAAAAGGATTAAATTGCTCTATTATTGATTCACCCCCCCTCTCAGTAATCCAACAGTGCCCACTGTCTATGATCACCTTACAAACTCTATCTTTCAACTTGCAAGCAGTTCTGAACATGATTGTTCGTTGAACTAGTTCCTCTGGTTCCTTTTATGGTTTAAGAAGATTTTTTTGCATCATGATGTTTCTTCCTCCTTCTGCTTCTTCTGCTTCCACATGTTTTTATGCTTCTGAAATGTGTGCTTCTCTAGCTTCTCTTTTTCTGTCGGGACATTCCCAAGATTTGTGTACTTCTTTTCCAAAGGCATATCATTTAAATACGCCTCCTCTGGCTCTTCCTCTTCCTCTACCTCTGGAAAAAGAAATTCTTCCACCATGCTTTCCTTCTTTAGAACTTCCACCCTTCTCATGGTGACTATGTTATTTTTCATCTTCAGCCTTCGACTTCTGGAACTTCCCTCTGTTGGTTCCCTTACCTCTGCTTGAATTTACGCCTTTGCTTCATTGGCTTTGCTTCCTAGCAAATTTTTCCTCAGCTTTCAAGGCTTCTTGATAGGCATCCTCGACTTTACTGATAGACATCATGTTGATCTCCTCTTGTATTTCATATCTCATCCCATTGATATATTTGCTTGTCTTCTTATCTTCATTCTCTTTATGTCCAACCCTGATGTTTAGTCGATAAAATTCTTTACTGTACTCCTTCACTGATAAACCCCTCTGTTTCAGGTTCTACAATTTTCTATAAAGATTGATTTGGTAATCCTTCGGGATAATTTTTTCTTTCAACTTAGCTACCATCCTATCCCAGTTTTTAATTTTTTGCTTACCATTTCTCCTGCATTTGGCTTGCAATTCATCCCACCATAACGCTGCATGGCCTTTCAGTCTTGTCACTGCATGATTCACCATCTTGTCTTCTTTGATACCTTCGTAATTGAAGTATTTTTCCATAGCACGTACCCAATCTAACAATTATTCAACTTCTAAATTTCCTTCATACATAGGTACCTCTATCCTTTCTCTGGCTCCTATCTTCGAAACAACTTTTATCAAGCGATCTTATGCATCATCCTCTGGTACATTTTCCTCGCCCTCTTATTCTTCTTCACTCTTAGCTTCACTGACATCACCAAAGTCTGGTGCTATTCTCTGCGTTGTCTCCATGGCGTCCAGTCTCATTTGGAGTCACCTCATTTCTTCTTCCATTTATGCATTTGCTATGCGCCTTCTGGGTGGCATGATTTCACTGCATCACCTACAATAGAAATTGAAAATTTCTTTGATACCACAAATGATACCAACTTTCCTCCTTTCTCCTTTTGTCTGATGTCTTGAAACAAACTCAAAATCAACTCTGATACCACCTGATGTAGCCCCCCTACCTCAGTAGGGTCTGCCAACCTCCCGGTCACTACATATTCACTAAACTGAGCTGGATTAGCTCTTTCGAGTCCCTGTTGAAACCTCTACTAAACAAATCCACAGCCCCTCTATGAACTGCACCCACGCGAACATGCAATGGGTGCAAGTTCCCTCCACACGACCACCGATTGTGACTGCACGCCTCTCAAAAGGTGTTTCACAATTTCATGTATTGGGTTTTTTGTATGCGATTCACCCTAACTCTCCCGACCTCCAAAATTCCATCAGGGGCTTAGCACTTGCTACCTTCTCCCTTATCCTTCTCCATGTGACCACTACCTATGACCACAATCCAAATCAAAAGGTGCATTGTGAAATCTCGTATTGGACCTTTGCGTGTGAGTCACCTCGACCCTCTCGATCTCCAAAATTACGACAGGGCTTAGCACTTGCTAGCTCCTCCCTCCATATGACCTTTATTTGTGACTCAAGTTTCAACCTCAAGCACTTATCTAGATTTCACATTTCTCAAAGTTGGGGGATCACTCACCTCTATTCTCCTGATGTCTGATTCCCTGAGATCTCCCTGGGAAAATCAATGGTCAATGGTCTTTCCTCGATCGATGGCTATGATAAAATCGTGAACTCGGGTTCATGAATCCTTACAACTCTTCCCTTTGACTTTCCTGAGTTGCGAGTCAGTGAAATGTTGATCTCTCAACATGTGTCCTCTGAATCCAATGGCCCAAATCTTATTCCATGACTTCGGGTCTCTGTGCTCCGGTGTTTTCAATTCTCAAAATGAAAAATTATTTCATATTTTCCTAGAGTATGATATCTGGTGAAAAGTGTCTCCTCACATATCAATGACTCATGACCCTTCAGATGTCTACACTTCAGGTATTTCAAGTCTCAACTTGACTTGTTGTGTGCTCATGATATATGACGGCTCAGACTTGATCAATCGGACGATTGAGATCCCACCTCGGTGTTCCAACACTCCGGGCTTCAGAAATCTCAAGTTTCAAGCCACTCTCCCTTCTGAGCTTCCAACAACAAATGACTGTGATTCCTTCTGGTAATACGACACTTGGTCTTCACCTCCAGTGATCTGATGGCTCAGATATATCCCACTGATCAGATGGTCGAAATTCTATTCCGGGTCTCCAGACCCCGGAAATCTCAAGTTTCAACCTCAGTAGCCTCTCTCCTCTCCAGACTCCGGAAATCTCAAGTTTCAAACTCAGTAGCCTCTCTCCTACTTATTCTAATTCGATGGTTGTCGATGTTCTTCCCTGTGATCCGATGATCATAGTCATTCTTCCTCCTAAGCTTCTGATATCTCTCTACCTTGGAAGATTTATTTTCTTTCAAAGGTTCCAAACCTTTGTTCCTTGATGAATCCACCTCTAGGACCTCTTCAACAATCGTGAAAAGATTTATCTCTTCTAAGCTTCTATCCTTAAAAGGATTTCTATATCCCACACACACTTTGTGTTCTCAGGATTTTGAATAACTCAGTTCGAAGGATTTTCTTGAAATGATAATGCTTCTCGCCCACCTGGCGTTCTTCTGCACTGGTTCTTCGAATCTTGTTGGCCTCTTGATGTTGTGCACACATTGCACCTGGTCTAGGTTTCTATGATTCTCTCTGAACTTCTCTAAGTCAATATAAGACTCAATCGATGCACTCCTTGTGTTTGGGATGCACACCTTGCATACAAGTATTATAAGAGAAACGATTGAAACTCAACTAGGTTCGTCACAAACTCATACAGTAAATATCTCTCTAACAATCATACATGAACGAAGTAATAAATCATAGAAACAAAATAACATTCATTCAACTACACATGAAATGAAAACAGTCCAAGGATTTGGGACAATTTTTGTTTGTTCTATTCATTCATGAAAAACAAAATACATAGTGTTTTCTACTACTCTACTCTTCTCTATTGGTCTCTCTATTCTGTCTATCTATTCTATATGTTACAATACAAGACTTAAAAACTATCTAAGGACCTCTCCACAAGCTCTCTCATCCTATTCTAAAATCTATCATTTCAAATTCAAATCTATTACCTACTTTGTCCTATTACAATAACTACTAGTTATTTTCAGATAGAGTTGACACTCTATCTCTGAAATTTCTTACAGTCCTTCTAGACATTACAAACAAGTTACATTTTAAAATGTTGTATTCAAAAATATCTCAACAACTAATTAAATTCTGGGTTAAATGCTTGATTTGAAACTCTATCATTGATGAGATGTTATTCTTCTGCCTCCATGCATGCATTGTTGACTTTGAAGGTGATGCTCCTACATCACAAATTATTCAACCATTTCCAACAAAAATAAAGGAATATTCATCAAGAGGCCACTTTGGAGGCACTACTCCCTTCAAGGTACAAATTAATTTTGATATTCCTACATTTTAAGGTCAGATAGATGTAGATGCTTTGGAAAAATGGTTAAATATACTAGAAGGTTATTTCCTTGTCCACAATTTTTCCAATGGGGAAAAGATCACCTTTGTGCTCCTTAAGGAGGTCCCCCATGCAAACATTCGTGGGAGAATTACCGTGAGAAAATATCCATAGAGGAATATAGAATATTTGGGGTCGATCCCACTTGGGACTCTTTTATGGATGCCATCAAGGAATAATATCACCATGTTGGAAACTATCATGACTAGTACATGAGATGGAACACACTCTGTCAGGAGAGGTAACAAATAGTGTCAGAGTTCAAAAATAATTTCCTTACCTTGCGCATGTTACCCATGATTTTGGTCATCATGATGATGTATTGATGTTGGTGTACTCATGCTTCTCATAAGAACTTTCTCCTGAGAAAAATGACATTCATCTCTTCCCAGAAAACTCATTTTTGAAGAGAGTTCGCAGGTGGCTAGTATCCGAGGGTGCGAGAATGACCCATTCTCGCAGGCTGCCTTAAGCTAGGGTGAGAAATTCTCACACTATGTAACATTCTAGGGTGCGAACCTTCTCTAAAGCTTGGAGAAAGATGAATTCTTGATGGTTCTAGAAGGGAATCTTCTAGAAGAATGGGTTGGCATTCAAATGGTTATCCTTGTACTGGATTCCTTGATATTGTGGGATCATTCTTATCTAAGTAACCATCTCATTCTCTCCTATATATTGATGGAATTATCATGGAAAAGGTTAAGCAAGATTCATTGGAGAATTGGTGAAAGAATTGTGTGAAGGACTTAGCTTGAACAGGAGCTTGGAGACTCTAGCAATTCTATCAAGAGGTTTTGATCTTCTTCATGCAAGGATCAAGAAAGTGTGTGTGTTGGAGCCAAGAGCCATCGAAAGGAAGCTTGCGACATCAAGGGGATCAAGTTGTAATCTTCTACTTTCAATTAATATGATACAGTGGCATGTGCCTTTCCCATAAATCTATTCTCACTTTATTGTGTAATTCCTTGATCATATGCATAAGTTGACAGTTAAATATATTTTTCTATCTTCACTTTGGTTGGTTTGTGTTGTCTTGGTCTTGACCTCACGAGAGCACCAGAGCGAAGCGGGAGTAACAAAGACCCTAGGAATCGATACAAAGGTATGTTACTTGTTCCTTCCTACTAGCTAATTCAATGGTTAAAACTTAGGGAAAGAGTCATGTCCTGACCTGTTTTGTTCTAGATCCAGGTGGATCTAGGGAGATCTGGTAGTGTCCGCACCTACCGATTAGTCTGATAACAAAATTGGTGACCATACTGGGGATATAACCTGTTTTCTTGTGGTTTTTGGTATTTTTCCTTGGCCATTTTCTCTTTCCTTACCTTTCTCCATTCATATCAATCTCCAAGTCTTCAAGATACCCTGATAGACCCTCTGGGTCCAGAGGCCTCTTCAAGTTTTGTGTCTTTTTCCAAGAATTTCACTAGTTTCAGACATTCTCGCACTACACTCCATAGTAGCCTGTGAGAACATACTGAGTTTGTACCCTGCCTTTAGCTTCAGTGCGAGGTTCTCGCACTCTGCTCAAAGCCCACCTGTGAAAATCACTCATTCTCGCACTGTGTAATACCCTCAGCCTGCGAACCCATTTTTTCAAAGTTTTGGATTTGAGTTTTTGCATCTTTAACTGCCCAGATCAGTTTAGGTGCCTCACGAGAGTTTCTTGGACCATTGATTGATGTTTTCCTTGTCTTCGTTCTCGTGCACAAATAGTCTTAGGATTTCAAAGGCTCTTCCTGTCACTTGTTCTTGACTTTCATTTCTTGACTTTTCTTGGCAAAGCTATACTCTCTGATTTCAGAATCTGAGTGTGCTTGTTTGGTTAAGGACCAACGATCAGTTGAATGTTGAGTTTCTTTGTCTTTATCATTTTCTTATTCTTTGAAATATCACTTTTCTTACGCAATTGAAAAGACTAGTTTGGTTTGCTTGTTATTTTTGTTTCCATTGAAAGAGTGGTTTGGATTTTTTTTATCTATTGCTTGTTCATTGGTTTTTGATTTTCTAAACTCTCACCATCATGGTGTAGGTCCTTTTTGAAAAGTGAACAAAGTTTTTCTTTCAAAAGCATTTTCGTTTTCGAAAACAGTGAAAATCAATTGTTGAAATTATTGAAAATGAAACAATAGAGAATTGTTATTGATGCGTGATTTGTTGCATTTGGATTTTAAAGGAAATTGTGTCTTGTAGTTAAAAGTTTGATTCGGGAAACTTCTCTTTCCCTCCCGTACATAGGATTCATTGAATGAAAATTGATATATTTCATTCTCATCCATGTATCGTTGGGTCAGAGTCTTATACAACATAAGTTTCATCTTTGTTTCCTTTGAGTAACAACAACGCTTAATAACACTGCGCAATTGTAAAATTCAACTAGTAACTCTTTTCTAGGTCTCTATTACACCAACATTTAGCTAGGCTAGTGCTTTGGAATAGGAAGAGAGATACACTCTCCAAATCACAAAACACACAATAGCATCTTTTGTTAAGGAGTGTTAAATTCCATTTGCAACATCTTGTCCTGGGAAGCCCTTCTCACACAAGGGTCAAACAAGAGGTCGCATTGATATTGATAGAGTTACTCACCCTGCTTTGTTGATATCGGTGTAGAGATTCCACGTATTACGGGGATCACTCGAAGGTATACCCACAATGATGAGTGGAATCCTTTTGAGTTGATTTCAGGCTAGATACCCTACCCTTGCGTGTGGATCGGACTGTTGACTATCCCCCCAAGACTTATTATTGTTGGTGGTAACCTTAGTGGCCTATATTTCTAGGTTATTACACGAGGTGACTGTGAAGGGGAAAGTCTTCATGGTACATGGAATTGACGTTGACCAAACTCACTCGAGCTCCTTGGAGGGTATACCCACGATTATGTGTGGGAGCTTGCACCAGGGTGTAAGCCCGTTAAGCAAGTCGTCAGTGTAACTTTTCCACCCTTGCCCAACCCCTTCTGATCTCGTTGTTGCGACGTTGCATTTCATCACCAACTAGTGACTTCGGCATTAGAAGGTCTTGTTTGCTTGGTTTTGCTTCCTAGATTTTGTTTACTAGTGCGTGTTGTTTGTTTACCAAAGTTGACCATACGATTTTCTTCATGAAGTTTGTTACTCGTTTACAATAGCTCCTCCACGTCGTTCACGTAGAATGCATGGTTTATCTCCAGAGCATCTGGAAGGTTATCAACCCTTGCCTACAAGTTCACCTGAGGGATCTCCTCAACAACGTGAAGTCCCAGTTGTCACCACGCCACAAGCGAAACAGAATGGCTCTCTAGACCATTTTCAAATTACAAATACTTGAGAGGACTTTCGACTTCACCTTGATTCTGAGCGAACTTTTATGCGACCGAATTCTTCCAGAGACTTAGTTGCTACATCTTCTGGATCACCAGTTGGACCCTTTCCAGGCATAGAAGGCCAAGATATTTTTTGGTCTACGGGTGTTTTTCGACGAGACCTTTTTGGTCCAGGCTCACCTATGATTTTCAAGATCAACCCACCTGTGATTTCTGAAATCTCTAGTCCAAAGATAGTACCGTTTACTATCGCCTATCACTTTACCATCCCTGCTGAAATGGTCCATCACACAGATAATACGAGTGTTCCAACTGGGTTTACTGCGGTTAGTCTCGCTCCCATCAGCACACTGCGAATGCCCAACATCACTCCGACACTACCACCTAGATACCGTGCATTGGATGCTTCCATTCCCACTCCTACGCAAACCCCATTCGGCTCTCCTAGTGGTCCTTCTTCTTCTGGGCACTCTCTTCCCGGTTTTATTCCAACATTCCCTCAATTTCCTTTTGGAGGACCTTCTTCATCTTCTACTGGCAGTCTTTATCCTAGTGGCACTATTCCGTCATTCACACCAAATTACCAGATTCCCGTTGGTGGACAATTTCACCAAGGTGGTATGACTCAACCCCCTCTCAGCAAGCAAATTCCTATTAGAACGCAAATCCCAATTGGAACACAAACTCCAATTGGAACACCACCTTCGATGGGAGGACCAACCCCACCTTATGGACAAAACATACCTCCGTCCTTGGCCCAGTATTGGAATTAGTTGATACAACATCCTCCTCAATCGACTGGGGGGCAACAGTTTCCAGCTGCATTCGTAATACCCCCTAGTATGGGCCAACCATATCTGGGTAAATTCAATCCCATTTGGGGGGTGAATGCTCAAACTAAAGTCCCTGTTCCAGGGTATTATCCTATGAGCTACTATCCTCTTCAACCACCACCGAATCTGCGTGGGTATTCACATTATATGCAGACTACTTATGGTCCTACTGGTTTGCCAACAAGGCTTCCTCCCCAAAGCCACTAGTACCTGCAGGTGAATCGACAATTACCCTTCATAGCCACTTTGGATATTTTGGACTTGTCAAGGATTTTAAATGATCCGATTCGTCACTCTCCCCAATGGCCTGCTATACCATCCAAGCTACAATTGGACATTTCTAAATTCGACAACAAAGCGGGAGAGGACCCAAACAATCACGTTATGAATTTTCACCTATGGTGTTCATCCAAATCATTGATGGATGACTCTATTCGTTTACGTCTTTTTCAACGAACCCTCACAGGTTCTGCTGCGAAGTGGTATATAGAATTTCCATGAGGTTTCTTCTCTGACTTCAACACCCTAGCTATGGCTTTCCTCACACACTACCAGTTACCGATTCGTTATGACACTGGGACCGAGATTTTGAATTCTTTAAAAAAAAACAAGGCCACTCATATATCCGATCACATTCATGAGTGGCGACGGAGACGACATCTCATTAAACTCAAACTCCCCGATCAGTTATTGGCAGAATGGTTCACCAAATCTTTGATGAATGACATCGGTCGTAACATTGCCATGGGTGGATTAGTCATGGAAGAGTAGGCCATAAGTCATGCTCAATATCTTGATCTCGTTTATTCACAAACGCTAACCCTTTACGATTTACTCCCTGACTTACCTCGTCCTTCCACTTCCACCACTTCAACTACTCCAGCTTCCTCGCATGCATCCAACGGTGTGATTGGCACTTTCCAGGCCCAACCATATTCCACCTCAAGAACAACCCCCAAACCTACTTCTTCTAATGTTCAAAATGCTCCATCTACTACCCCTCCCACCGGCAAGACTTTTGAGGTAAATGCAGTCCAATCTACCCCAGCCAGTAAAAACAAATCTAAAAAGGGGAGAGGTAAGAATAAGGAGGAAAAAAATACTTCTCAAGAAGAGAAAACCAAAACTACACTTATTGAAGATCGGGATAAGCCCAAACCTCAATACCCTTGTCTTATCTGTGGTGATGATCACTACACGAAGGATTGTCCACGACGTGTCGAGGTCACTGAGTTCCTTCAAGGAGCTCCAAAACCACCTGCTCCAGCCGTTTTGTCCCAACCCTTCCCGTCTCCAAAATAGGCTCAGTTGGTCATTCACAACCAACCCTCCTCTTCCACTACAACCTATGTTTTGATGTGTATTGGTGATTCAAAGAAGAGCGACGTTTCACTCACTACTCGAGCCAAAGATTATTCTCCCTCTAAAGAGAAGGTTGATGATCTACTGCCTTCCTCAGTACAACCCTCTCCCGCGAATCCACCTACCCATGGTCTTCTTCATCTCGAACGACCGAGCCTCGACACAGTTCTTCGACCCCCCCCAAAGGGCATCGTTCGGAAATCGAATTTCAATCCTCATTCTCATGTTGCCCAGAACTACAACATTGTTGAAGATCTGGCCCAAGCACCTTCTGCGATGTCAGCTCTTGAAGTCCTTCAAAGTTGTCCCACACAAAGGAAGGCACTGTTGAAAGATATTGGTGGAATCGACCCAATGGATACGAATTTAATAATTTTGGACTTGGAAGATCAAATTCCAAGGTTACCCCCTCAACTTGCATTCCAGATCCAAGTGGTTGTCTCTGACAAAAACATTTGCTGAACTGTTATCGATGAGGGTGCCTCGACATGTGTTATGCCCCTTGCTTGCTAGAAATCCATTGGCTCTCCTTCTTTGAATGAATCCCAGAACACTCTTCAAGCCTTCAATGGCTCTGGTTTTAAGCCCTACGGTGTTCTTCCTTCGTTGCCTATCATGTTAGAAGGAAAAACGGTCCAAGTCGAAGTGGAAGTCTTTGACGCTCCCCTTGATTATAATATTCTACTTGGTTGTAGCTGGATCGATTCCATGTGCATGGTTGTGTTGACCCTTTTCCTTGTGGTACATTTCCCACATCAAGGGAAGGTCGTCACCGTCAACCAACTAGCCTTCTTTAATTCCGATACTTGTACTGGCAATGTACTGTTCATCGCTAAAACCCCACTGGGTTATGAGAATGTCGGTGTAGGCCTTCTAAAAGACTCTTCATTAATGGGTACTTTCCCCATTCCACCACTTGATGTTCCATGCTCATCTGTTGCTTCCATCAACATGATCTCCACCTCGCCTCATGAACTTCCTACGTCTCACGACCCCTGGATAGTACCTGACCCTGGAGATCATCTTCGTTTCGGAGACAAAATGCCGTTAAGTCTGGTTGAATCCACCTATTAGGCCATTCAATCAGCAACACCTTCTACCCCTTCTCTTGGTGAGTTGTCTCCCGATCCTTTTCATGTCATTTTTCCCACAGACGAGATGATCATGTCTGTCATGGAAGACACCCCTTGGGACGATGGACATCATCGTTCCATTCTCTTTCTGGAGCAACATACCATTGAGAACTACCAACGGATCTCGACTCCGTCGACCGTTGTCATCATCTCAATCGTTCTCGAGTCTACACATGATGTGTTTTCTGAAGGGAACTTAAGCAATATTTCACCCACTATTTCCCTTGACATATCCGTTAAACCTGGAATTGTCGAAAATGTCCATATCGGAGCTTCGTGTTATTCTGACGAAATCGTCACCTACACATCCCTTTTCAAAGAGTTTTGTGACATCTTCGCCTGGAGCTACGAAGAAATGCCAGGTATCGACCCTAAGATTGTGATACATGAGATAAAGACATACCCCGACGCTAAACCCATCTGGCAACACCTTCGTCCAGTTCACCCACGTAAAGCGGCTACTATCAAACTCAAAGTCGAGAAACTTCTTAAATTCGACTTTATTTATCCAGTGGCTCTCATAGACTGGGTTTCCAATCTTGTCCCAATTGATAATAAACAAGGCATCATTCGTGTATGCGTTGATTATAGGGATATCAACAAAGCTTGTCCCAAAGACAACTTTCCTACCCCCTTCTTCGATCAGATTGTCGATGATTTCACCGGAAGTGAAATCTTCTCTCTGATGGATGGTTTCTCCGGGTATAATCAAATCAACATTGTTCTCGAGGATCAACATAAGACTACCTTTATTTGTCCTTGGGGTACTTTTTCCTATCGAAAACTTCCTTTCGGTGTTAAGAACGTTGGTGCAACTTTTCGACGCGCTATGTCTTATGCTTTCTATGATATCAAGCACATCGTTCAACCATATTTGGACAATTTACCCGCTCACTCAATGCACCGAGTTGATCACCCAACCCACCTTTGAGCCATTTTCGTTCGCTGTCGGTTCTACCATATACGTCTAAATCCTCATAAGTGCATTTTCTGCATGGAATCCAACCACGTTCTAGGTTTTATCGTTTTGTGTCAAGGGATCCAGGTGGATCCTTTAAAGGTTGAGGTGATCCTTAATCTTCCTCCTCCTTATACTCTTCGCCAGTTACAAAGTTTGCAGGGGAAAGAAAAATTTCTTCGTCGTTTTATCCCAAATTATGCTGAGATAACTCGTGGATTTATGCGGCTCCTCAAAAAGGGTTCAGAGTTCGTCTGGGATACCATTGCCAACAATGCTTTCGAAGCTTTGAAATTGTTCCTAACGCGTGCTCCACTTCTCTTTCCACCTTATTACAGTCGCGATTATTTCCTCTACCTTGCTGCCTTGGATTACACCATTGGTATGGTTCTCGTCCAAGAGGATTATGCTAACAACAAACATGTTATCTACTACTTAAGTCAAAGTATAACGCCTATCAAAATTAAGCATTTACATGTCAAAAAATTGGCCTTGGATGTCGTCCAAGCCGTCCAACGCTTCCGGAACTATATCCTCTCGTGCAAGGCTACAATGATTTCTCATTGCAACCCCATGCAAAACATTCTCACACGTCAATTGCTAGGGGGATAATACTCCAAATGGATTGTGATACTCCAGGAGTTTGACTTGGAATTCGAATGTGCCAAGTCCAAGAAGTCCTTAGTGTTTGCTGAGTTGATATGCGACTTTCCTTATTCTGAAATGGAAACAGTAGCATATGATTCATTACCCAATGAATCTATTTTCCTTATCAGCACTGATGATCTTCGGTATGGTGATATCATTATATATCTCCAAACCTAGACTTTTCGGCCAAATTTGTCTAGTACTGACCGACGTCGCATACGCTATCAAGCCCGTCAATATATTATCCTCGGGGATACTCTTTATTGTAATGGGATTGACTTTGTTCTTCGAAATTGCCTAATGTTCGACGAAGTTGAGAAAGCTCTGAATGACTGCCATTCTAGAGCCTGTGGTGGTCATATGTCTGGGTATGCTACTGCCTAGAAGATCTTACGAGCAGGATATTTTTGGCCTTCTTTATTTAACGACTGCATAATCACCATTCAAAAATCCCATGCTTGCCAGACCTATAATCAAAAGATACGGTCACATCCTGCTCCTCTTCACCCTGTGGTCTCTGTTGGTCCCTTTGCGAAATGGGGCATCGATTTCATGACATGTCACCCTCACTTGACCGGGGGGGATGGATACATCATTGTAGCTGTCGATTACTTTACGAAATGGGCCGAGGCGATGCCGACATTTGACAACACTAGAAATACCGCAACATTATTCATTTTTAATCACGTCATAGCTCGTTTTGGTGTTCCCCAAGCTATCATCATTGATCATGGTAGCCACTTCAAAAACTTCATGATGTCCGAACTTACTGAAAAGTTGGGTCTTCGCCATGATAACTCAATGCCCTATTACCCACAAGCCAATGGCCAGGTTGAAGCATTTAACAAATTTCTCATAACTATGCTCTGACGAATGATAAGGATTCACAAAAAAAGTTGGCACACAATGTTGTTTTCGGCATTGTGGGCTTACTGGACATCTGTCAAATCTACTACTGGGTATACACCTTTTTAGTTAGTCTATGGTTTCGAAGCTATTCTCCCGATTGAATGTGAGATACCCTCTTTAAAACTACCTGCTAAACTCCTACCAAACATTTCTGCTGAGGAAGAATGTCTATTGTATCTTCTGCGATTAGACGAAACTCGACGTGATACTACCCTAGTTATAGAAGCTCGGAAGAAACATGTCAAGGCCCAATATGACAAACATGTCAAGCCTCGCGTTTTCTCTGAAGGAGATCTCATTCTCCTCTATGATCAAGATCGAGATATGGTAGGAGATGGAAAATTCGAAGCCATGTGGCGAGGTCCTTATATCGTTCGACGAGTTTTTGAAAAAGGAGCTTATGAGTTAGTAGATTATGATGGTATCCCTTTGAGTGAACCCAGGAATGGGTTGTACTTGAAGAAGTACTATGCATAAAATCATCTGTGCACGAGTACTTGTATTTGTATTGTATCATACTTCTTGTGTGTTACTATAGCTTGCTTTTGTTGTTATCTAGTCTTTGCCCTTATGTGATGTTGTGTTTTATTTCTAGATGTCGGAGTCTTCGCTACCCTATATTGGCTTTGCTGATGGCACTAGACATAGTACTCAGAACCTTGCTTCCGCTGCATGGGCAATTTACACCCCTGCAAACGAACTTGTCTCCTTACAAGGTGTGTGTCTTGGTCGTGCGACCAACAACATTGCAGAGTATAGCATTGTTATTGAATTATTGATTGATGCTATCTCACTTGGAATCCATCATTTGGTTGTGCAACTTGATTCGCAGCTTGTAGTGCTACAGTTAAGTAATGTTTGTACTATTCGAAGTCCTACTTTGTCACCGGTGTATTTGCGAATTCGCCTCTTGGAATGTTATTTTGATTATATTGAATATCAACATATTCCTATATGTCTAAATACATTAACTGATGCATTGGATAACTATGTATTAGATGGACATTTGGATCATTTATAAATCAATCACATCAATTTTCATAACACATGATAAATTGGTAGAAGTCCTATGTATATATAACGATCAAAAGAGTTTTTTACAAAAAAGTTTTGTTCAAAGACCAAAATGTCAAAATCTGAAGCTCATAGCTTCTACAAAGTGACATCATGGATGACGTTCACGGTAAAACATGACTGCCCGGGAAACTCTACGGAGTAGTCAACTCATGGGCTCTGACACTCCTACTGTATGATGTTGATCGCGTCGTGGAACCTCTCCAAGAGGCATGTCTGGAATATCTGTTGTCAAACCCTCTAGGTTTTGTTCGACTGCTTGATAATCCCCAGCTTCCCATTGTGGCACTGGTGCTACCTCTCCTCGCCGGTGAATAGGAGAAGTACCAGGAGGTCGATAAGGTCCCACATCTGTGTCATCAAAAATGAATTTTATATTTAGTCTTTGAACGAACATATAAAAAACATTTGCATATGATAAAAATTCACAAAAACATTTAAAAAAGGAAAAAATTGTGTATTTATTACCAAGTTCCCCCCACTGAGCATCCTCTAGCAGGACTAAGTCTGGATCTCCTTGGAAATCCAACCCGACATAAACATAATTGTCGACCATCAACATCTGTGGTTGCAGCCAGTCGAAGAAGGTATCATCATACTTGATTATTGGTCCAGCTACGTGCCGGGCCATGAGATGACACCACCTCCACATTCTTGGATCCTTGGGAGCCAGTAAATTCCACTCCACCTGCAGCCTCATTAATGGAAACCTCTCGAGAAAGAAGGACACTAACAAAGATCTGTACCCGAATTGCTTCAGGTTGCCTCTTCTACATTTGGTCAACTTCTTTTTCATACTACGAAGCACAACATCTGCCCAGTTAAAAACCCAAGGTTCAGTACACTCTATAACATACTGGAAGTAACTCTGTAGCACCATGTGAGGAGCGGAGCTCCCGACCATCGTAGTAATGGTGAACAAGATAGTACGGAGGGTCAAATATCGTACTCCCCAAATAGATACTTTCCCTTTCTTCCTCTCTGCCTCGGGAACACAGTGTAAGCGGCATTACTCACTCATGGGAAGCCCACCACCTCTGCTACCAGTCAGGATCACGTGGTACACATGTCGTGAAATTCCATTCAAGAAGTAAATGTCCTCAATATATAAGGATAGTGTGTGGACCCCTACATGAAATACCTGCCGATTGGGATCCCACATACATACAAGGTACTCTAATAACCTGACTTGGGCCCTCATGCCCGGGATACGAAAGTACTTCAGAAGGCCACAGTTTCTCAAAGTAGCAATAGTGGGTAGATGATTTCCAGCAATGGCATTGTCTTCTTCGTGCTCCCTTTCAAAACATTCAAGAACCATTTTGATGGCCAGATACCTGCATAAGAAGCACAAGAAGAGGATTAGCAACTTTGTTCATGAATTGGTTCTCTTTCATTGAGTAAATTTTTAAAAAAAAATTGTGCTTTGTGGTTCTCGCAGGTGCCCTTTAGGCACAGTGTGAGAAACTCGCAGGCTGTTGTGGGCTCACCTGCGAGAATGACCCATTCTCGCAGGTCCCATGTAGCCCACCTGTGAGAATGGCTAAGCGCAAGTAGGGCTCACAAAACCAACTCAAAAATGATTTTTAACCAATGAAAATGCAAAATAAAACCATAAAAGAGTAGAGGACAAAAAGCCTACCTCACTGTCGCTGACGACTTGTCGAATGGATGCTCAAAAATCCTGGAATTTGACACCGAATTTCGAGGGTAAAAGAGGGGCTTTTGGGCTCAAATAGTGGAAAAGTGAAAATGATATGGTAAAAAGAGTTTTATTTCTTTATATTTACTTTTACCATGTTATTTGTTTTTTTATAATTATTTATTTATTAAACCCTAATCCCTAATGCCTTTTTGAGTGTAACTTTTGCAGGCGTAACGACTTCGATGTTCATGTACAGGGATGCAGACGTATTTTTTCTTTGTCATCGCATGTTTTGATTGCTTTTTTATGGTTTTTGTATAAAACCTCGAGCATGGTCTTTGTCCATTCTCACGCTTGAAAATACATGAGAACGTGATCGAGCATACTTTTATCACTTTTTCGGGCTCAACAAGGTTATACGAAAAAGGAACCCCCCTGGAGTCCTCTTTAAGCTCTTTTCAGACTCTCTAAACATGAAAAGATAGCTGAGCGACCTTGCTATTTTTATGCTCGATAAAGTATCTGAAGAAAGCATCTAGTGAGCGATAATTTATCTCTTTTTCGGTCTCATCGGACTATTTTACGAAAAATTAACTGAGAGAGTTCTCTTTTAAGTGTTTTTCCAGACTCTATAATCATGAAAAACCTTCGAGTTTTCTATATTTGGACTCGTTAAACAAACATTGACAGACCCGTAATGGGACGGAACCACTCCTTCTTAGGGTTCGTTAAACATACTCCGAAGGACTTATCCGAAGGATAAGCTTATATCAACAAGCATATGCTATCCTCCTCAAGCTTGTGTAAAAATAAAGAGGTACTAGCCAGAAATGGTGGGGGGAAATTTGGTAAAGGGATATGTTTTCATCTTCATATTGATTGGAAGTAAGTGTCTCTCTTGAACATGACACCCCCTATTCATTATATTTGAAGCTGGTTTGGGAAATCCATTTGCCTCTCATTCTAATTGCTACAAGGTCATACCCTATGTCGTCTTTGAGTCAATGCTGCCAAATCATTGGTTGTGTCGTTCATATGTTCAAGAGAAGTCCATCTGAAACCTTTATTGAGTCGGCCATCTATAGTTGTCCATTCTCTCCATGTCGGCCTTCCCTGTGTTCAGTTCAATTTACATCATACTCTTCTTCACCTTCAAAATCTGTTACTCATTTCATGTCATTGATGGGGGATACATCAAGGGCCTCCTGTGACGAGTTTTGTTCCATCGAATTCAGCTCATTATCCGGAAACAAGACTTAGAAATTTTTGGTACCTTGGAACTTGCATGCCTCAATGGCAGGTTTCCTCGCTTTCGAAAGTGGGTTTACATCATTGACCCCTGATCGAAAGATTCTGTTGAATGTTCGAATTCAACTCATTCATTCACACTCAATGGATTGTACCATAGTTGACGCAGGCCATATGTCGCATAGGCATACCCCGCAGGGTCTCTGCATGCACCTCCCACTCTCATGATCGTTCAACAATCCCCTTTCGCTGAGCCGAAGAGACTCCTTGGATTACCTCGGGAATCACTATGAAAATACCCGATCCACAGGTCCTTCATTCACCTACACGGTCTTCTGCACCTAACCGTGGTTGTCCCCGACTCAGTTTCGGGGTTCGGGGTTTTGTCCTTCTAGATGTCAAGAGTCACTGTCCTCTTGAATCCCCGATCACCGAGAAGCTCTCTTCCGTCCTTAGCCCCTCCTGGCTAAGTTCTCTAGTCCATATGACCACTCTCCATAAAACCGCAGCCTTATATCCTCCTATCGGGGGTTTTGGGGTTTCAAAGTCCCGATGCTCTCCAATCCTCGTTAGCCCTCCAAGCTAAGATCTTGGTCCCCGTGACCCTTAACTCACAAGACCGTAGCCTTGTCCCCCCATCGGGATTTCGAGATTTCCAATGTCGAAATGCAAATGTCCTTAGGACTCGTGATTCCTCGAATCCCGACGCGCTCCCTACGTGTTAGCCCTCCTGACTAGAATCCTTGCCCATATGACCACTATCCCCGTGACCTCAGTCTTATCCCTCGTCGGGGTTTTAGGGTTTTCAATGCCAAAATGCATATACCCATAGGATTGCCGATTCTCCAAATCTCTACTCTCCGCTATGCTGACAGCTGGCCCACAATGCCACTTTCCCTCCTTTCGGGGTTTTGGGGTTCGTGATTCCGAAATGCAAAGACTTCGTGTCCACGAAATCCCCGATATGTCGATCACCGAATTTCTTCGGATCTCCGACACGCGTCCCAAATAATGGATGGTCCAGATTAAGCCTCGGACTTCGCCAAACGCCAAACCAAAAAGAACTTACCTGTGTGAGTCCCGATGGCCAAAAGTTCGATGACTCTCGATGACTGCCACCTTTCCCAATAGATGGACGGCTCTGATTGTATCGAGGTTTCACTATGGATTTCCCCGACCTCTTGCTCACAAAACTCTCGATTTGCCGACTCTCTTCAGATATTCGCCATGTGTCTCACCCTGATGGACGGTCCAGATCTGATCTCACTGTTTCGAGACTTATAGTGTCCCAATTCCCTCTACCTCAGGATCTCCGATATCTCGATGGCCCAAACGTTGATCAACATCTTCTTGTCGAGACTTTCCCCGACGATGCCAATCTCTACCATGTGTCTCCACAAGCGGATGGTCCTTATCCAGTCTCGCGCTTTTGAGACTTATGGTACTCCGAAAGTCTTTCCTCCCAAACCTCCGATATGTCGATGAGCTCCCGATCTCGCCCACATGTCCCCACAACTAGACGCCTCTGATCTCGTCGTGATTTCGAGACTTGAAGTGTCTCGGTTTTCTCCTCCTCAAGAATCCCTATATGTCGAGAGTCGATATCCTGATACCTGTCGGGATATTCCTCTTGTTTACGAAGTTAACTCCCTCGCAACTTCTACCGATCCGATGGCTATCGGTGATCCTGAACCAGATCTAATGGCTCAGATCCATTCTCCTTCCCTGTATTCCTCTTGTGCACCTTCCTGGACGTAGAAAACCAATGGTCCATATTTTTTCTCTTGCCGATCTGACAGTTGTTGTGCTTCCTCCTGAGCTTCCTGCATTTTCTTCCCAGACTTGGAAGAATTTCTAGTTCCCAAAGGCCTCAAACTTTGTTCTCCTTTTTCCTCTACGAACTCCTTGACTCTGAGCTTCGACAATGCGTGTAAAAGTGTTGTTCTTCCTGAGCTCTTACTTTCAAATCCCCAAGGGATTCTTTTGACTTCTGCGCCTCTGTAGAGTCTTCACGCACCCACAGTGCTATCTCTCCTGAGCTTCTCAAACGCTCAGACCCCTAATGGATTTTATCTTTCTTCTCCCACAGATGGAGAATATGGACGCCATCCTGGCTATCCTTCGGCCTCAAGCAACTTCTTGCTGAGACTTCTGGGCATTCAGTAACCCAGTGAAGATCCTTCAGTGGAATCTTCCTCACTTCTAGAGCTCAAAGAGTTCTCTTCTTTGTGCAAGTATACACACTTACTCAATGCCCACCTGGCAGAGTTTCCTTGCACAGAACGTTCAACAGTTCTGTCCCTTCTGTGCACCCTTTGCACCTGCTCAATGCCCACCTGACAGAGCTTTTCAGAATCCTCAGTGATTCTGTTTCTTTTCTTCAAACTCTTAGCAGAGTTCTTCCTCAAATGGACCGCAACGCATATGCTCAATGCCCACTTGGCAGAGCTCTACATAATCCTCCACGATTTTGTCTGCAACTGTGTCTTCTCCCACACAGCCTTGCCTCCAAGATATTCAACAACCTTGAGGTCTTCCTCTGATTTGTTGACTTCAGTTCTTGTGTCGTAGCATGTCTTTGTCTGACTCCACAGAGTTCAGAAGTGCATCCTCTGTGCACTGGTATTCAGAGTCTGCAACACTTTGTCATGCCCTCCTGACATGAAACCTCAAAGACCCTTCAAGCCTGAAACAAAACAACTCCTGTAGAATTCATCAACATAACATACATCTACAGCATACATAAAGAACACACACAGAAATCCACATAACAAAGAATAATGCAGGAAAAATGCTCTTTGTATTAAAATGGCAAATGCCTGTAATTACAAGGTGTTCTCGAGCTCTCTCTGGCTCTTCTCTTCTCTACCTTTTTCTAACTACAAAATGAGATATGAAATCTCTTTTACATGAGGGGGCTCTTCGAGCTCTTCCCTCCAGATTCACCTACCCTATTCAATTACATTGAATGGGCTGTCTAGTCTAGAATCAGATCTAGATCTTAGCCATACAAACATTTAAGGATGATCTTATCTACAGCCTGCACAAAGGCAAGGCTTCCCATCTCAACAGCTTAAACATTAAAGTTACATTGAATTCAGATTTAAATGAGGTTGCGCCTCTCTCTTAGCGTGCGATTTGAATTCGCTGGCATGTCTGGCTGGCTGGCTGGCTGATGTGGAGAGATGCTCCTGCATCAAACGCCTCAGCTACAAAATCATGAGCTCCTGCTCATGAGCTTCCCCTCTCAGCTGTTGGAAATCCTCCTGGATGCCAAATCATTCTCTGGAGCTGTTCATCCGCTCCATCCTGTTGTTGTTGTTACTTCTTAGTTGCTGCTGCTGCTTCCTTTCTTCTCAGCCTCTCCTCGCTGGCAGTCTCTACTGACCGGATCATCAGCTCTATGATCTCTTCTATCACTGCATCCAGCTGCTCCAATGGCTGGCCCTGTTCTTGTAGTCTCCTCAGCTGAAATTTTTTTTGGCAATTGGGTAGATCATCATGATCTCCCATGCCTTCCTCTTCATCTTCATCTGTGGCCTCAAGTTACCACTCTACTGTAGACTTCATATTTGCAGTCTCCCTTTGACTGACTTTCTATTCAATCACCTTCTCTGACAGCTCAACTTCTGTCAGTTCCCTTACTGGCTCTGGATTGTTCAACCAATCCTCCAACATGTCTAGCTCCATCTCCCATGGAGTGACAAATCTGCCTGCTCGCTCTTCGGATTCCTTTGCTGCAAACTTCAGTGTTGCATCTTCTTTCTTTTCAGCTCCCTGGCCAAAATCATTGATCCATTTCTCAGAATGCTCGTCATTCTCTACATATGCTTCTGCTTCTGCTTGGGCAGCTTCCAAAGTCTGCTCCAATTCTTCTTCTTCCCTGATAGTCATCGTCAGTTGTGACTGTTCTTCTACTGTTGTTGCATCATCTGCAACACAGACTTTTACCTCCTCTTTGGCAAATGGTAGGAATATTCCAATTCCCCCAATCATCAGAATATTATCCTGATCTTCCTCCTTGGTCAGCTGCACATGTTGATCTAAACCCATCTCTGAATTCATGAGACCTTCAGATAGTCTCATCTGCTCGGTCAGCTCCTCGTGTTGATCCGAATTCACCTGCTCATCCCTGCCCACCTGGCAATATGGGATGTCTCCACTGCCCTCCTGGCAGTCCATGGAATTAACTAATTCCATCTCTGTTTCCTTGCCCACCTGACAAACTAGAAACCTTCCACTGCCCTCCTGGAAGTCTTCGAGATCCCGCAGCGACCTCATACCATTGCCCAGCTGGCAATGTGAAATTCCCTGGTTGTCCTCCTGACAGTCTCTGAGATCCCGCAGTGATCTCAACCCGTTTCCCTCCTGGCAATTGGGAATTTCCTCTCTTCCCTCATGGAAGCTCTTGAGATCCTCAGCTGATCCCAATTCATTTTCAAAATCATCGAGACTTCTCCCAGTCTCTGGTTCATAGACATAAATCACCTTTTCCTCTGTGGTCTTGAGGTTTTTAGCATACCTCAACCATCTTTTTAACAGCCTGCGCTGCCCTCTGACCATCAACTCCTTGACTGGAAACTTTGCTTTTTCCTTCTTCATGGGCAATTCACGCATCCGTCTCGACCTCCTATCCTGCCGCATCCGCAGTTTGAGCTTTTCTATGTCTGCTTTTAATCCATAGATCTCTTTATCCCTTTCTTTATCTATTTCTACAAGATTTTCTGCCTTTCTTTTCTTCCTATGGCCTTCAGTAGCCATCTTGTTGTGTCTATCTGCCTCCCTGGCAGATCTTCTACTATCACTCTACATCTTGAGTGTCTCCAGCTTCATCCTACAGTCTCCCTAACTGTCTTCCCAATTGCTTCCTACCTGCAAACAATCCTTACAGAGTCCTCAGCAACTCTGTCTTCCTTCACCTGAAATATGCAGATGAATTTCCTGCTCTAATACCACTTGACGCAGGCCAGATGTTGCACAGGCATACCCCGCAGGGTCTCTGCATGCACCTCTCGCTCTCAGGATCATTCAACAATCCCCTTTCGCTGAGCCGAAACGGCTCCTTGGATTCCCTCGGGAATCACTGTGAAAATACCCAATCCACAGGTCCTTCATTCACCTACACGGTCTTCTGCACCTAACCGTGGTTGTCCTCGACTCAGTTTTGGGGTTCGGGGTTTCATCCTTCTTGATGTCGAGAGTCACTGTCATCTCGAATGCCTGATCACCGATAAGCTCTCTTCTGGCCTTAGCCCCTCCTGGCTAGGAACTCTAGTCCATATGACCTCTCTCCATAAAACTACAGCCTTATATCCTCCTATCGGGGGTTTTGGGGTTTCAAATTCCCGATGCTCTCCATTCCCCATTATCCCTCCAGGATAAGATCTTGTTCCCCGTGACCCTTAACTCACAAGACCACAGCCTTGTCCCCCCATTGGGGTTTCGAGCTTTACAATGTCGAAATGAATACGTCCTCAAGACTCGTGATTCTTTGAATCCCGACGCGCTCCCTCGAATCCCGACATGCTCCCTACGCGTTAGCCCTCTTGGCTAGAATCCTTTCCCATATGACCACTATCCCCGTGACCTCAGTCTTATCCCTCGTCGGGGTTTTGGGGTTTTCAATTCCAAAATGCATATGCCCATGGGATTGTCGATTCTCCAAATCTCGACTCTCCGCTATGATGACAACTGGCCCACAATGTCGCTTTCCCTCCTTTCGAGGTTTCGGGGTTCGCGATTCTGAAATGCAAATACTTCGTTTCCACGGAATCTCCGATATGTCGATCCCCGACTTTCTTCGGATCTCCGACACGCGTCCCAAATGATGGACAGTCCAGATTAAGCCTCGGACTTCGCCAAACAACAAACCAAAAAGAACTTACCTGTGTGAGTCCTGATGGCCAAAAGGTCGATGACTCTCGATGACTGCCACCTGTCCCAATAGATGGACGACTCTGATTTTATTGGGGTTTCACTATGGATTTCCCTGACCTCTTGCTCATAGAACTCCCAATTTTCTGACTCTCTTCAGATCTCCGCCATGTGTTTCACCCTGATGGATGGTTCATATCTGATCTCGTTGTTTCGAGACTTATAGTGTCCCAATTCCCTCAACCTCAGGATATCTGATATCCCGATGGCCCAAACGCCGATCAACAACTTCTTGTCATGAATTTCCCCGATGGCGCCGATCTCTTCCATGTGTCTCCACAAACAGACGGTCCTGATCCAGTCTCGCGCTTTCGCGACTTCTGGTACTCTGAAAGTCTTTCCTCCCAAACCTCCGATATGCCGATGGTCTCCCAATCTCATCCATGTGTCCCCACAACTGGACGGATCTAATCTCTTCGTGATTTCGAGACTTGAAGTGTCTCTGTTTTCTCCTCCTCGAGAATCCCGATATGTCGAGTGTTAATATCCTGATACCTATCGGGATCTTCCTTCTATTTATGAGGTTAAATACCTCACAACTTCTACCGATCTAATGTTTGTCGGTGATCCTAAACCAGATCTAACGGCTCATATCCGTTCTCCTTCCCTGCACTCCTCCTGTGCGCCTTCCTGGACATAGAAAACCAACGGTCCAGATTTTTTCTCCTGCCGATCTGACGGCTGTTGTGCTCCCTCCTGAGCTTCCTGCGCTTTCTTCCCAGACTTGGAATAATTTCCAATTCCCAAAGGCCTCGACCTTTGTTCTCCTTTTTCCTCTGCGAACTCCTCGACTCTGAGCTTCGCCAATGTGTGTAAAAGTGTTGTTCCTCCTGAGCTCTTACTTTCGAATCCCCAAGGTATTCTTTTGACTTCTGCACCTCTGCAGAGTCTTCACGCACCCACAGTGTTGTCTCTCCTGAGCTTCTTAAACGCTTAGACCCCTAAGGGATTTTATCTTTCTTCTCCCACAAATGGAGAATATGGACACCCTCCTGGCTATCCTTCGGCCTCAAGAAACTTATTGGTGAGCCTTCTGGGCATTCAGTAACCCAGTGAAGATCCTTCAGTGGACTCTTCCTCACTTCCAGAGCTCAAAGAGTTCTATTCTTTGTGCATGTCTGCACACTTACTCAATGCCCACCTGACAGAGTTTCATCCCACAGAACGTTCAATAGTTTTGTCCCTTTTGTGCACCCTTTGTACCTGCTCAATGCCCACCTGGCAGAGCTTCTTAGAATCCTCAGTGATTCTGTTTCTTTTCTTCAAACTCTCAGCAGAGTTCTTCCTCAAATGGACCGCAGCGCATATGCTCAATGCCCACTTGGCAGAGCTCTACAAAATCCTCCACAATTTTCTCTGCAACTGTGTCTTCTCCCACACAGCCTCACCTCCAAGGTATTCAACAACCTTAAGGTCTTCCTCTAATTTGTTGACTTCAGTTCTTGTGCCGCAACACATCTTTGTCTGACTCCGCAGAGTTCAGAAGTGCATCCTCTATGCACTGGTATTCAGAGTCCGCAACACTCTGTCATGCCCTCCTGACATGAAACCTCAAAGACCCTTCAAGCTTGAAACAAAACAACTCCTTCAGAATACATAAACATAACATACATATATAGCATACATAAAGAACACACACAGACATCCACATAACACAGAATAATGCAGGAAAATTTCTCTTTGTATTAAAATGGCAAATGCCTGTAATTACAAGGTGTTCTCGAGCTCTCTTTGGCTCTTCTCTTCTCTACCTTTTTCTAAATACAAAATGAGATATGAAATCTCTTTTACCTGAGGGGGCTCTTCGAGATATTCCCTCCAGATTCACCTACCCTATCGGATCTAGATCTCATCCATACAAACATTTAAGGCCAATCTTATCTACAGCCTACACAAAGGCACGGCTTCCCAGCTCAACAGCTTAAACATTAAAGTTACATTGAATTCAGATTTAAATGAGGCTGCGCCTCTCTCTTAGTGTGTGATTTTAATTCACTGGCGTGTCTGGCTGGTTGGCTGACTAACATGGAGAGATGCTCCTGCATCAATAGTACCTTGGGAGTCATTGATATCAATGGTGATTTCCCTCGCACTTGTTAACGGTTTCATCAATGATCGATAATCAAATGGTTTCTGCCCTGTTCGACTTCAACGCATGTAATCACATGGTTAGATTCGTACTTTTGGGTGACGAGATTGAAGACCCTGGATATCATCTCTTTGTCTAGGTTGAGATGGAGTATGTATAATTTGTGACACATAGATCCACTTTGTATGTCTCGTGGCTATGTCGTCTTAATTTGAAATTTCTCGCATAGATCCACAGTGTATTCCTGGTGGCTATGCTATATTTTGACGTCATTGATCCACAGTGTATGATTGGTGGCCATGATGTATGTCTACAATGTCATCCGTTTGTGATCTGAATATGGGAATGCCTACCTCAGAATTGGTATATTTGATATTCTGTAGATGCTTCGTTGTTCGCAGGTTTCTGATTAGGTGAGCTCCTGGTTCTCGACACACACATGCAGTTTACAAAGTCTTTCGGCTATCACTGGTTCCAGCCTCATACTTTGGGGGCCATTCTGTTACCCATGATTTTGGTCATCATGATGATGTATTGATGTTGGTGTACTTAGGCTTCTCATAAGAACTTTCTCCTGAGAAAAATGACATTCATCTCTTCCCAGAAAACTCATTTTTGAAGAGAGTTCGCAGGTTGCTAGTATCCTAGGGTGTGAGAATGACCCATTCTCACAGACTTCCTTAAGCTGGGGTGCGAAATTCTCGCACTGTGTAACATAGCTAAGGTGCGAACCTTCTCTAAAGATTGGAGAAAGATGAATTCTCGATGGTTCTAGAAGGGAATCTTCTAGAAGAATGGGTTGGCATTCGAATGGTTATCCTTGTACTAGATTCCCTGATATTGTGGGATCATTCTTATCTAAGTAACCATCTCATTCTCTCCTATATATTGACAGAATTCTCATGGAAAAGGTTAGGCAAAATTCATTGGAGAATTGGTGAAAGAATTGTGTGAAGGACTTAGCTTGAACAGGAGCTTGGAGACTCTAGTAAGTCTATCAAGAGGTTTTGATCTTCTTCATGCAAGGATCAAGCAAGTGTGTGTGTTGGAGCCAAGAGCCATCGAAAGGAATCTTGCGACATCAAGGTGATCAAGTTGTAATCTTCTACCTTCAATTAATATGATACAGTGGCATGTCCCTTTCCCATAAAGTTATTCTCACTTTATTGTGTAATTCCTTGATCATACACATAAGTTGATAGTTGAATATATTTTGCTATCTTCACTTTGGTTGGTTTGTGTTGTCTTGGTCTTGACCTCATGAGAGAACCAGAGTGAAGCGGGAGCAACATAGACCCTAGGAAGCGATACAAAGGTATGTTACTTGTTCCTTCCTACTAGCTAATTCAATGGTCAAAACTTAGGGAAAGAGTTATGTCCTGTCCTGTTTTTTTCTAGATCCAGGTGGATCTAGGGAGATCTGTTAGTGTCTGCACCTACCGATTAGTCCGATAACAACAAACCAAGTTGGGTATCAAATACTCTGAGTGACATATGGTTGTAAAATACCATGTGTCCCTTCAGAGGTATATCCAAACATAAATGGAGTTTCTAGACATCTCATCAATGGGAGGCTTATTGATATGTTGTCAAAATCGAGAAAAATATTAAGCAGAGAAATAAGAAAGAGTTTAGATATGAAAACATGTAACAACAGAATTCGGTAAAAGGAAGCCCCAACACACAAAACAAAGGAAAACGAAAAGATGGAAAATCAAAAGACAACCAATATAAGTTGTAAACAAAGAATGGTAATGGGAAGATGAAGAAAGACATTGGAAAGTGGTCTAAATTCCTTAAAATCCCCTATAAAAACATCGATCAATGTCACTTGAATAAGTCATTTGTATCAAAAATGAAATTCTCAGGGTGAGATCCAGGATCTGACTTTGATTGAAAGCTAGACAAGGTAAATCAAATCATTGATGTAGAACCTAGTGGCAGAGTCACTACGACCAAGATCCATCCAAATGAACCGGAAGATCTAGAGGAAGGTGAGTGCGTTTTTCACTCGTAGATGTTGGTGAAGGGTGCTCCACTGCATTTCATTATTGATAGTAGAAACCAACATAACCTCATCTAAAAAACAATCATGAAGTAATTGGCATTGCTGAAAAAACCATATCCACAGCCGTACAACATTGGGTGGCTCGACCAAGCTCCTCACCATGCAGAAGCTCAATCATGCCCGTACAAAAGAAATATGGGACCTGTCGACATTGTATTGATTACATAGCTCTGAACATAATCATAGTTAGGATTCAATACCCAATTCCCTGAATTGATAACCTTATTGACTCGATCAAGGGGACCAAGTATTTTATTAATATTGATATTAAGTCTAGCTACCACTAGGTCCCCATAGAATAAAATGATGTATGGAAGATTTCTTTCAAGGCTAAAGAAGGTAATTTTGAGTGGTTAGTCATGCCCTTTGGCTTGACAAATTCCCCAACCACCTTCATGAGGTTGATGAATGACATCTTGCAACCATTCATCAATTCATTTGTGGTTGTATATATGGATGAAATACTCATCTTCAATAAGAGTTGGGTAGAACACCTGCATCATATTCAATAGGTCCTCCACACTCTACGACATCACAAGCTATATGCTAACTTAGAGAAATGATCCTTTGAAATTACCAAGGTCCAATCCCTTGAATATATTGTATTTTGTCACACACCCAACCCCTAAGTTCCTTTTTAAGGGATGGGGTATAAATTTTTCGCTTAACCTTGTTAGACAACTAAGTGGGGGGGGGGGGTGAATCAGTTGTTACCTTGCTTAAACAATTATGGTTCTTTTAAACTCTTTCTAGACACTCTAAATGATGATCACAATAATGCGAGGAAATAAACAATGGCACTTTTAGCATCATTCAGATATATTAGAAACACAGAGACAGATATTTCCCGAGGAAACCCATGTAGGGTAAAAGCCTCTTTTCCTTTATATGATAAGTAATGGTTACATTATTTACAGTATCATACATATGAGCACCAACTCATAATGAGGCTACAACCTTAGTTTTGCAAGCTGCAACTTGCTGAGAGCACCAACTCTCTGTTTTCTCTAGCACCCACTAGAA
>JZKD02S2334069.1:308494-354516 GCA_000966675.3 Picea glauca
ATCTCTGTAAATGTGTTCATGCATAAAGAAAAATTGAACTATTTTCATGTTCTTATTGACCATTGAGTTATATATGTTGAATTTCTATTCAGATCTGTACATCACCACAAAATTAGTAGTTTAAATACAATTTTCATTTCTACAACATACATAGTGATGAACTCAAAGTATCTTACAAAATAAACCCTTGTATTCAATTGAGCATTGTTCAAATTATTATAGTAGAATAGACCAAAGACTCCACAGTCATGTGTAGTGTAACAAAATTCTAAGGAGTACAGATAGAACCCTGTTTGTAATCGAAGTAAGGAGCGCTAGATCAAAACTCGAATACCTTTCGATAGAGAGAGTTTTCCTTCTTCCGCTTCCCTCGAGTTGTATAACCTGCAAAAGAGAAAAAATGATGGGTTTAGTAAACTATGCTAAGTATTTAATGGAAATAAAATAGTAAGAACAAGACAAGGACAATACTTAGCTTGAGTTTGCGAAGTTTAGATCACCTTTTCTCCTGGGCGATTTTCTGTCCACGATCCAGGCAGAGGAGGAGTGGACCCAAAGTTGGCTTATGGGTACCCTCAAAAAAAAACCATGGCCCCATCATTAATTTAATGTATCTATGCATAAATAATTGCATTTGAAAATAGAGAGAAACGAGAGTGAACAATTTATTCCTGAATAGATAATGAATAGATTTATCAATAGGAAGCACATTTAATAGATATCAAATCCATGTTTATTGTTCATGATAAGTAAACAAAATTAAATAACATTACAGAGATAACCCATTACATTGTTTCAAATCATGACTGTGTAAATGAGGATCGAACCCTATGAGTGGTCGCCCCTTTTGTAAAGGATTCAGCTCTAAGTGACAAGAGTTTAAGTGGCCATGGAAAAATCCACAGAGGCATACTATTCACAATTAAAGGGATATTGGTAGTGTATTGTTTCAAACGAGTAATGACCTATTAATTTTTCTATACAAGATTGCAATTTACGAATTATGAACATAGGGTCGATGTTTCTATATGTATATATATATGCTATATGAAATACATAGTGAAATTTATAAAATAGAGGGTTAATTTTCCCGATACGTATTCACTATATGAAGCACAAAATGAAATTTTATGAACATAGGGTTAACTTTTTCCATGTATACAACGTGAAATTTATGAAGAGCCCCATAGAAGAGTTATTTTTCCACATAAATACATAGAGTGCATCTTCGAATTCCATAAAGGATTAATCCCATATGTGCTTATTTGTGCAAAGTATAAAATATGATTTCCACATAGTCGTAAATGTAAACACACAGAGCATAAAGCTACAAAGGATCAAAACTCTCTCTCTCTCTCTCTCTCTATATATATATATATATATATGCAGAGTATAAAATATGAGTTCCACAAAGTGGTAATGTGAACACACAGAGCGTAAATCTACAAAGGATTAAAAATAGACTTATATCCTTACGCAAAGTATCAATTAAAAAGTCCACAGAGTGCTAAAAACCATTACAAAGAACATACATTACGATTTACTCAGTGTTAACGTATTTTACACAGTATAAATTACGAGAATCCCCACAGAGCAGTTTGAGGAATTTTCCACAGAGACTAAACGAATGTATAGATGTAAGTGATAAGGGTTAACAATGTCACAATAGTGGATACAAGTAATGGGAAAGGAACACCAACAATGTAACTGTTAAAATGATTTGGGCCACAAAAGAACCGTGATAATTATAGACTAGTAGAACAACAGTCAATCGGGAAAGTAAAATAACCCTCCAGTACCGAAACTTTAAACCCAATGGAACCCCAGAAGAAAATGAATACAAAGGCATGATGGTAATGCATGGTAGACCCTCACTCAAAGAAAGAAACATAGATTATGTTCATAAAACCTAACTTTTTGCTACTTCGCACCAAACATAGATTCATTGATGAGATAGAGAGAACTAAAGAAATAATGTTTTTACTCACCATCTGTAGATAAGAACTAGAGAATAACCAGAGGGATGCTCATCTCCTTCCATTTTTACCAGGGCCAAGTTTTTTCCAAGTCGTCGGCCATACACAGAATAGGGAGAAATGTTACAGCGCAAAGGCTGATTTGCATACAACACAGAGGTATTTTTGTGAGTACAGAACCAAAGGGGAACAAATGAACATTAGTGAACTCAAAGGCCTCACAAAGAGAATTAATGGTGGTTGAGTACACATAGTACCAATGCGATGTGGTTCTTCGGAGATGGCGATCCCGCATTGGGCACGGCTTCCTAAGTGTCAATATCAAAAGGCACAACACATACTTCCCATTAATGAAAATAGCCAAAGGTAAATGCCTGTAGACCGATTTGACATCCCCCATTAAAATGGTTTCAAACCTATTCAATGCTGGGCCACATCACTAGTCGGGTAGGTTTTAACGTTGTTAGGTATAGGTTATGTTCATGGCGCAAGAGCAAAACCATAAGTGCTATGGTGTATGTTCTATAATATGTGTCAAAATCTATGTTGGTATGGCAACCATATAATGATCCCTATGTAACAATATTACATGTTTTGCATAGAAACTCTTCAACTGTAACATCCCGCTCTTGCGTGCACTGAGAAAACTTATTCTTTGAGGACACTTTCATGCAAGTGATCTGAGTTATTATACTATTGGTCATTTTGATTATGATTATGAGATATTATGGATTCGATGATATGTTATTTTGTTTCATTTACATAGACAGGTGTTATTGACTGGGTTCTCCTGAGTGTGTAGGAGTTTGGACATCGAGGATGCAGAGGCATCGATGAAAACCCTTGGACTCTGGATCAAGTCAGGGAGTGGACTCTTAGGGTTTGAATTTTGTTGATGTGACATATGTACATGTGATTAGATGTTATGATGATTCATTATTATTGTTGACATGATTTATTGATGGATGCAGGCTAATGATAGCTTTCCGACCAAACTCACATTTGGAGTAGAGGGGTCACGCATGACAACCAAAGACTTGAGGGAGAGGTGATGCAGGAGAATTGTATAAAGAAAAGGCACGTGCCTAGAAAAAGGGGACAACTGGATTCACAGATGCAATTAAATACATTTTTGTGAAAATGTTGTGAATTTCAAAATCTGAAACATTAATGTAATGGATGGGACGAAAGTGCATTAGCATTTATGTATTGAAGATCCAAATTTATTTTGGAGCGTATGTTCCTATCCATGGATGTAATGGGAATTTATGTATGTTTAATGCAAGTAGGTAGATTTAAATGATAGATTAGATAGCTTAGGAGTTTAGGAGGGAAAACAAACGATAGACACCCTCAACCCTTGTATCATTGTAACAACATAATTCAGAATTGTAAGCTGTAGAGCTGTAAAGGAGAATAGAAGAGAACAATTTTTTTTATGCATTTTAGTTGTTAATTTCCATGTACAAGAGAACTGGAAATAATATAAGAAAGCTTTGATTCCAAATCTATGTGTTTGTTATGGTTGTTGGAACCACCTGTTGAATGGTATGATGCAGGCTAGTTTATATTCTCTGTGTGCATTTTGTTTCAATTCCATGTGTGTGTGTATGGTCTAGAATTCTTTGTTGAATGTTTGAATTATGGATAAGGTGAGACTGATTTTCGGTTGTCTCTCTTTCTGAGAACTCCTGCAAAGAGTGCAGTGGAGGGTCCACAAGGAGTGCATTGACCGGGTTATGAAATTAATCTCAGAACACTCGGAAGGGTTACAATTGCATTTTTACAGGCCGAAGTGCAAGGTATCTCAAAGTCATGCTAGGTGTGCACAGACTAGGTGAGGTCTTGTATTTTATAAACCCAAGAGGAAGATTAAAAGACTGATGTTGTAGAGAGCGCAAAGTCATAGGTCCAAAATAACCAAAGGTTATTTGAAATTTGTCGCAAGGAGTGCGTGCAGAGACCCTTTTGGAGGCCTTCAATTCACAAGTGAAATCTTAGAAGGGATAGATCCTTTGAAGTATTCAAAGGGAGACAGAGGTCAAAATCATCTTGCAGGAAGTTCAGTTCAGTTCAGGAGGATGCCACAGAATTTGGCAAGAATTCCTCATGGAGTTGAAATCGGATGGTCTGAATTCTTCATGGAGAGCTCACAAGATCGCGAGGACCATAGGATTTGCAAGAGTTGAAAGGTGCTTAGAGGCCAGAGAAACCCATCACCTAGGATTCAAGGGTCAACGTGAGTTGTGGATCGTGGTTTACCCCACGCCATTGGATCATTTTATGAATTCAGGGTTCGTGAGTTTAGAGGACAGGAAAATTCTTGGTCGCTCCAAGTCCTGAGTCATGAAGTGACAAAGTTCTGTGGGCTGTTGGATCTGATAGGCTAGTGGAGGGATTAAGACTGAGTGTCTTTCAACACTCTTAATCTCAGGAAGATAGTGACCGTCATATCTGGATACAATGAGGGCCATTGGATCGAGGGAGGCACATAGTCATCGATCTCATCGAAGGCACAATTTTAGAGTCAAGGATTTGTAGAGAGAGAGGAACGACTATTTGTTGTTCTGTCAAGTTGCGAAAGCTGAAGACTCGTGTGAACAGGTGGAAAGGACCCACTATGTAAGTGGAGTAAATAGAGGTGATAAGGGGCATGCGCCCATCGCTTTGGGTGGAGTCAACCTTCATTGACATATCACGTTTCGAGGATTCGCAAGGGAAGAGCACGAGAGGTTGGCGCTCCAACTCACAAAGTCGTGAGTTGCGAAAGGTGCTTGCGTTAAGGCTTGGTTGTGGTCATATTGGAAAAGGGGATGAAGAGGTGGCTTACACCTCAAGACCATTCACAATTTCGCGTTTCAGCTATTCCCAAGGGATGTGGCATTTTATTCAAAGTTCCCAACTCGAGAGACCCAAAATCCTTTGTAGGCTTAAACAAGGAGTTTAGTTAACCCTTGTCGTGGTTTATAGAATATCTTGCATAGATCTCGGCCTAAGGGAAGGAGGTCTACACCATTTGTGGTATCAGAGCCCAGAACACATTTTTTGCTTTCTACAATAGAGAGAAAAGAGGAATTTTACAGCCATGCCACCAAGAGGAAGAGAAAGGACCATACCTGATCTAGCAGTGGAAAGAGAAATGCATGAATTACATGCCAGAATTGATTCTATGGAGACAGTACAGAGGAAAATAATTGATGTTGGGGATATCAACGAAGCTGAAAGTGAAAATGAAGCTGAAAACAAAGGAGAAGAAGTTGCAGTCAAAGATGTTGTAGAAGAACGCCTATTCAGGGTTATTGCAAGGATAAGTGCTCGGGAAAAAATGGACATTCCAATGTACAAAGGAAACCTAGACATTGAAGAGCTTCTAGACTATATTAGAGCTCTAGACAAACACTTCGACTATGAGGATGTCGAGGAAGACAAGAAAGTCAAACATGTTGTTACTAGACTTAAAGGGCATGCAACACTGTGGTGGGATGAACTGTAGGCTGATAGACATTGCAAGGGCAAGCATAAAATCAAGAGATGGGATAGAATGGTTGAAAAAATGAAAGCCAAGTTTATACCCAGGGATTATCAAATAAATATGTCTCGGAGGATGCATAATTTGAGACAAAAGCTGATGTCAGTGAAAGAATACACTAAAGAATTCTATAGGATAAACATCAGAGCAGGTCATCGGGAAAGCGATGATGAGAAAGTTTCCAGGTATATGAATGGTATACAATATGACATTCATGATGATATGAGCCTGATGACCATCCAAACCGTAGAAGATGATTATCAGATGGCTCTAAAAGCCGAAGAGAAGATGAGCCGAAAGTAAGGTCAAAGAGACCGAGGTAGAAGTCAAAGTAGAGGCAAGACAATTTCCCAGGACAGAACTTAGAAGCCTAAAGAAGAGGGGAAGAAACCTCAAAATCAATATCAAAGAGGAGGAAGCTCACAGGGGAGGTAGTATGCTGATAGAAATACTTTTCCTCTATCTAGAGGAAGAGGAAGAGGCAGAGGAGGTGAAGTGAAATTTTTTGTCTATGGAAAAATTGGACATAAATCCTATGAGTTTCTAGATAGGAAGATAGATGGTGGTGAAACTCACATTGCCGAAGTTCAAGGATGGAATTTTGAGGCAGAGGACACTGAGGGCAGAAGATCTTTGATGATGAAGGAAGTTCTCCTGAAACCGGAGAAGGAGCCAGAGAACCCAGCCAAAGAAACAGTCTGTTTCAAACTGCTTGCAAAACAAAAGAAAGGGTATGCAAGGTCATAGTGGACAGTGGTAGCACAGATAATCTTGTATCCACGAAAATGGTAAAAAAGATGGAGCTGGAGACTATTGCGCATCCAAGCCCATACAAAGTTTTGTGTCTACAAAAAGGACATCAGGTAAATGTCACTAAATAGTGTTTAGTTGACTTTAAAATAGGGGGATATAAAGATGAGATATTATGTGATGTCATTCCCATGGATGTTTGTCATCTATTTTTGGGTAGACTGTGGCAATATGACAGAAATATAGTGCATGATGGGAGAAAGAACACATACACTTTGGAAAAAAATGGTAGGACCCCCATGTTGTTGCCAATTAAGGATAAAGAGGTGAAAGCAGAGATGAGAAACACTGTAATTCTCATGAGTGGGAAGGAACTTCTTAAGGAAGTCAAGAAGAAGGAAGACATGCAATTCATTTTGGTTAGGAAGCCCATAATTGTTTTGAACAACACTAGGATAGATTATTTACCGGATGAAATCCAGGAGTTGTTGGTTGATATAGTAGTGGATGAACTACCTTGTTTGTTGCCACCTATCAGGAGTATAAGCCATCATATCGATCTTATACTTGGAGCCAGTTTCCTTAAAAAAGTAGCTTATAGGTTGATGCCATAGGAGAATGAAGAAGTTAAGAGACAGGTCCAGGACTTAATGGACAAAGGATTGATTTGGGAGAGGTTGAGTCCATGCATTGTTCCAACAATGCTCAACCCAAGGAAGGATGGTGGCTAGAGAATGTGTACAGACTCAAGGGAAATCAAAAAAATTATCATTAGGTACAGGTTCCCATTGCCAAGGATGGATGACTTGATGGATTACTTGAGTGGAAAAAAGTTTTTTTCAAAGTTTGATTTGAAAAGTGGATATCATCAAATTAGAATGAGAGAAGGTGATGAATGGAAGACAAAATTCACGATGAATGAAGGGCTGTATGAATGGAGTGTCATGCCATTTGGATTGACGAATGCGCCCAATACTTTCATGAGGTTGATGAACGAAGTCCTGAAGGATTTCATTGGGAAATCCGCCATTGTATATCTTGATGATATATTAATTTTCAGCAAAACTGAAGCAGAGCATTTGAAGTATTTAGCTGCAGTGATGAGAAGGTTAAATCAAGAGAAATTGTTGATCAACATGAATAAATCATCATTTATGAGGAAAAAAATCATTTATTTGGGTTTTGTTATCTCTAGAAATGAATTGAAAATGGATCCGGAAAAGATAAAGGGTATTAAGGATTGGCCATCGCCGAAGAGCGTGTTTGAAGTTCAAATCTTCCATGGTTTGGTTATCTTCTACAGGAAATTCATCCAAAACTTTAGTGGAATTAGCACACCGATGATGGATACGGTGAAGAAGAGCTTCAGCCTATTGAAGAAGAAGATCACTGAGCAACCAACTCTTCTTTTGCCAGATTTCAGCAAGACATTCCAGGTCAGGTGTGACGTGAGTGGATTTTCCATTGGAGCGGTATTAAACCAAGACAACAACTCGATCACGTATTTTAGTGAAAAAATAAATGAAGCAAAGATTAAGTACTACACGTATGACAAAGAATTCTACGCAGTTATACAAGCACTGAAGAAATGGAGGCACTATTTGGTTCCAAAAGAGTTCATTGTGTACAACTATAATTACTCTTTGCAATTCATGACCCAACAGGAGAATTTGAACCAAAAACATGCTAAATGGGTTGAAAACATGCAAAATTTTACTTTTGTGATTAAGCATATTTCTGGAACTGCTAACAAAGTTGCTGACGCTTTGAGCAGGAAATGTTTGCTTATGCAGGAATTTAGAGTCAAGACTTTGGGTTTTGATAACCTCAAAGAAATGTACGGGCATGATCCATATTTGAAAGAGACATATGAAGCATTTGAAAATCCAATTCTCAGGGACAGAAGCCAATGGACAGAGCACATGATCCAGGATGGACTATTGTTCAGGGGAAATTAGCTATGTATTCCAAAATGCTCCATGTGGGAGAATTTGCTGAAGCAAAAGCACAACAGAGGATTGGTCGGACACTTCAGCCATGACAAAACACTCTCAAAGTTGAATGGCTCATATTACTGGCTAGGGATGAGGATAGATGTGAAGAAATTTGTGGTTAAGTGCAAAATGTGTCAGCACACGAAGGGAAAAAGGTAGAACGCAGGGTTATATCAGCCATTACCCATACCCGAAAGGCCCTGGGACGCAGTCAACATGGATTTCATATTAGGACTGCCAAGGACATAGAGGGGATATGATTCAATATTTGTAGTGGTAGACATATTTTCAAAGATGGCACATTTCAGACCATGCCAGAAAACCAGTGACGCGACTCATATTGCAAACCTATTTTTCAAGAAAGTCGTCAGACTTCACGACTTGCCAAGGAGTATCATTTTTGATCGAGATACCAATTTCGTAGGACATTTCTGGAGGACCTTATGGAAGAAGCTAGGGATAAACTTGTCTTTTAGTTCATCATATCATCCTCAGACATATGGACAAACAAATGTCATGAACAAGAGCTTGGGAGATTCGTTAAGGAGCTTAGTGACTGAGCACCATAGTCAATGGGATCACATTCTTCCATATGCAAAATTCACTTACAATGATTCACTAAATAGAAGCATAGGGTAGATTCCATTCTAAATCATGTATGGAATGCAGCCAAGGGGAGTCTCTCAATTGAAAGATTCAGAACAAGTTGAATTCAGGAGTGACAGTGAAAATGAATTTGCAAAAGGAATGAAGGAGATTCATAACAGAATCAAGGAGCGATTGCAGAGTTCAAGTGAAGAGTACAAGCGTAGAGAAGATCAGCATAAGAGAGAACTTCAATTTGAAGTTGGTGATTTGATTCTTGCTCATTTGAGGAAGGAAGGGTTCCCAAGGGGAACATACAACAAGCTGAAGATGAAAAAAATTGGATCGTGCAAGGTCATAAGAAAATTTGGGGCAAACGCGTATGAGATTGAATTACCCGATGGAGTTGGAATCTCACCGATATTCAATGTCGCAGATTTGTACCCTTATAGAGATGAAGAAGAAGGAGCGAAAGATGAACAAGAAAAGATTCAATGGAAAAAACAAATGCCTATAGCTGAAAATCCATAGATGGAAAGCATAACTGACAAGAGGATTATCAGAAGGACTAGGAGAAAAGAGTATTTTGAATACTTGGTCAAGTGGAAAGGACATCCAGATGAAAATGCTAGTTGGGAGGATGAATAAACAATTCAAATACATAGACAGACCGTGCAACAATTTTCAAGCAAGGGAGTATGATGCAGGAGCATCGTATGAAGAAAAAGCATGTGCCTAGCCAAAGGGGACAACGAGACGCTCAGATGCAATTAAATACGTTTTTTTGAAAACGTTGTGAATTTCAAATTCTGAAACATTAATGTAATGGATGGGAGGAAAGTGCATTAGCATTTATGTATTGAAGATCCAAAATGATTTTGGAGCGTATGTTCCTATCCTCGGATGTAATGGGAATTTATGTACGTTTAATTAAAGTAGGTATATTTAAATGATAGCTTAGAAAGTTTAGGATATTAGGAAGGAAAATGGACGATAGACATCCTCAACCCTTGTACCATTGTAACAACATAATTCAGAATTGTAAGCTGTAGAGCTGCAGAGGAGAATAGAAGAGAACAAAGAATTTTATGCATTTTAGCTGTTAATTGCCGTGTACAAGAGCACTAGGGAATTAATAGAAGAAAGATTTGATTCCAAATCTATGTGTTTGTTATGGTTGTTGGAACCACCTATTGAATGGTATGTTGCAGGCTAGTTTATATTCTCTGTGTGGATTTTATTTCAATGCCATATGTGTGTGTATGCTCTAAAATTCTATGTTGAATGTTTGAATTTTGGATAAGGTGAGAATGAGTTTAAGTTGTCACTCTTTCTGAGAACTTCTGCAAAGAGTGCATTGGAGGGTTCACAAGGAGTGTGTTGACCAGGTTCTAAAATTAATCTCAGAACACTCGGAAGGGTTACAATTGTGTTTTTGCAGGCCGAAGTGCAAGGTTAGATTAGAGCCATGCAAGATGTGGGCAGGCTGGATGAGGTCTTGGATTTTACAAACCCAAGAGGAATATTGAAAGACTATTGTTGCAGAACACGCAGAGTCATAGGTCCAAAATAACCAAAGGTTATTTGAAATTTTCCACAAGGAGTGTGTGCAGAGACCCTTTTGGAAGGCTTGAATTCGCAAGCGAAAGATCAGAAGGGATAGAGCCTTTGAAGTGTTCAAAGGGAGACAGAGGTCAAAATCGTCTTGTGGGAAGTTCATTTTAGGAGGGAGGATGCCACAACATTTGGCAAGAATTCCTCATAGAGTTGAAACTGGATGGTCTGAATTCTCTGTGGAGAACTAGTGAGATCGCAAGGACCGTAGGATTTGCAGGAGTTGCAAGGTGGCTAGAGGCCAGAGAAACCCATCACCTAGGAGTCGAGGGTCAACGTGAGCCCTAGATCACGGCTTAACCCACACCGTTGGATCATTTCATGAATTTGGGGTTCGTGAGTTTGGAGGATAGGAAAAGTCTTGGTCATTTCAAGTCCTGAGTCGCGAAGTGCCAAAGTTCCATGGGTCATTGGATCTGATAGACCAGCGGTGGGATTAAGACTGAGTGTCTTTCAACACTCTTAAGATCAGGAAAGATAATGACCATCATATATAGATACAAAAAGGGCTATTAGATCGAGGGAGGCACACAGTCGTCGATCTCATAGAAGGCACGATTTCAGAGTTGGGAATTTGTAGAGGGAGAGGAATGATTGTTCGTTGTTCTCTCAAGTTGTGAAAGCTGAAGACTCGTGCAAACAGGTGGCAAGGAGCCACTCTGTAAGTAGAGAAAATAGATGCAACAAGTGGCATGCACCTGTCTCTTTGGGTGGAGTCAGCCTTCGTTGACATATCACGTTTCAGAGATTCGCAAGGGAAGAGCACGAGAGGTTGGCGCTCCAACTCGCAAAGTCGCGAGTTGAGAAAGGTTCTTGCGTTAAGGCTTGGCTATGGTCATATTGGAAAAGGGGCTGAAGAGGGGGCTTACACCTTAATCCCATTCATAATTTCATGTTTTGACTATTGCCAAGGGCTATGGCATTGTAATTGAAGTGCCCAACTCGAGAGACCCAAAATCCTTTGCGGGCTTAAACAAGGAGTTCAGTTAACCCTTGTTGTGGTTTAGAGAAGATCATGTGTTGATCTCAGCCTGAGGGCATTAGGTCTGCACCAATATGTGTGGCAACAACCTTGCCACAACTTACTGGCACTCCCGTCATGGATCGAACTATAGGTTAACGATTACCTAGTTCGAGAATACCCACGATGCCATGAGGGCAGACTATGACAGTTGCTCACAATGATTCTAAGGGGTGAAAAATAAGTAAGGGGCCTTATTACTTAGAGGCCCTTAGTCTCTTACAAGATCCCTGACAAAGTATTCCCTCTAGAGGTTTGACCTATACCAAAGTCAGTCAAGAGGCGAGTGTCACCCTTGGAGCACGTAGTGCATCTTGAAGGGCATGTCGTGCAAGGAAAACAAAAAGAGGTGAGTGGAACCCTTGGAGCACATAGTGCATCCTGAAGGGCACGTCGTGATTTTAACTGGTAAGTGAATAAACCTAGTTGGCCTTAAAATAAATGATGTAATAAGTAAATTTTAATGACTATTTTTTCCCTTAACTGTCGCCAAGCCTATTGAATTAAAAAACTAGGTCTGAGTAGAACCTTAGAACAAAAAAAGAAAATAATTAGATGTATAACCAGATTAAAGTGGAAATTTTAATGCACTAAGGTTCTTTGTATAAAATTTTAATCCATTAAGGTTCCTTTATAACTAATAAGATAAATTCAAGCTTTAATTATTAAAGTAAAATATATATATATATATATATATATATATATATATATATATATATATATATAAAGTAGAATTATATTCATAAAAAGAGTAAATGGTTGTTTATCTAAACTACTAATTCTGAACTTAGTTATTAAAAGGGGAAACTTAAAGAAAATGTTGAATGTCTAACTTAGTAAGGAATCTAGCCCTTGGAACTCTCTATTTATGAACTGAACTAGGAATCAAATAAGGCATAAGTCATTTAAGAATTGTAAGGGAATTTTGGGAAACTGAGGAGCATTTTTAGGAATTCTGTTGGTGGGTGAGGGAAATAGGAGTATTTAATTAATTATCAAAATTGATTTTCTGGTGCAACTAGGGGATCGAGCGACATGTGTATGGGGGAGGTTTTTTGAAATTAATTAAATTAAAAATGAATTTAATGAGAATTTGGGAAACTAATTACTTGAAAACTCTATAAAAGAGATGGCGGAGGAGGAGAATGGATCTTTATTTTGGCTTGTGTAACGTTACACTGCTGAAATTTCATGTTGACTGAACTTTCTGTTGCGGGAGTTGGGATACCTAACTCGGGTAACAAGTGGTAGCTCAACTTTGCAAGGAGAGATGGGTGCTAGAATTCTATGGTATTGTGTGTGTGGCCCCTTTGCAGCTCGTGGGGCTCATGGGGAAGAAGAGTACCCCTAGCATTGGCTGGGAGGTACCAGTGAGGTCACATCAGTTGGAAAGAGGGAGATGGAAAGATAACGCTAGGGAAAATGACTTCAGAGAATTCACATTTGGCTAAGGTACACCTGTTAAGTTTTTTACATGCAATGAAATTTCATTTACACGTGTTTATTTTTCTATACTCAGCTGAAGATTTCATTTCCATGAGAGTTCTTGCAAATGAATTCCTACGATAAATGTAACCTACTTGTCTCTTGATTTATTCTGTAAGAACCCTTTCTATCCACTGTATCCTTTATTTATGAGTTACTATGTCTTTGCGCATTGCCAGAATGAGCCCCAGACTCAAAACCTTGCCTGCGTTCTTGTATCTCCTGCTTGCGTTTTCTTTATTCCTGGATTGCGCTTTTATTTCATTATTTGATTCTCCACAAAGAAGATATGGATGCATATTGTGTTTTTATCCTATGTTATGTGATCCTTTAAGTTATTAGTCTGTGTGTGAGCAGTCGTCCAAGAGCCGAATTGATGGTCATCACTCCGGTGTTTAAAGACTTAGATTCAATTGCTCTGCTTTCCTGTGTATGGATAATAATTGAAGGATAAATTTTCACCCAGCTATCTATCGCTTACTTATCGCTGCATTTTTATCTTATGATTAATCTCTAATCCTTGCATTTATGTGAACAAGTATCTTTGTGTTTTTGATTGATTCATTGTCGAATGATTAATCCTTGCGTCTTCTTTGTGAATGAGTATCTCTGTGTTTTTGATTGATTCATTTTTGAAAGATTTATCTTTGCATTTATGTGAATGAGTATCTCTTCATTTTCATTGGTAAAATATCTAATCTCTTCATTTTACCAATGTCTCATATCTGCGTTATATTACTTACCACTGCGTTTTGATTGGTAAAATATCTAATCTCTGCATTTTACCAATGTCTAATCTTTGCATTTTACCAATGTCCAATCTCTGTGTTATATTACTTATCAGTGTGTTTTGATTGGTAAAATCTCTAATCTTCGCGTTTTACCAATGTCTAATCTTTGCGTTATATTACTTACCACTTCATTTTGATTGGTAAATATCTGCATTATATTACTTACCACTGCTAATTTTTACTCTGCAATTTTATTTTTAGAGAGCTAATTACTTGGCATATTACCCACCCTTCACACCACGATTTTATTGGCACATTACCCAGCATTCACACCACGATTTTCTTGGAACATTACACAGAATATACACCATGATTTTCTGGGCGAATTACCCCGTATTTACCCAGTGATGTTAACATATTTATCAATATGTTTTAGCAATAGATGTATCAATAAACTTGCTACTAGAAAACGACTTTGATCATTGACAACGATATATATTACACAACGATATCATATTTCACAATGATATCATAGTACCCATGTGATATCATATTAAACAACGATATAATAATGCACAACAATATCCTATTTAACTCAGTGATATCATATTTAACTGAGCTATATATATGATTACACAACAATATCATATTTAACTCTGTGATTTTCCCTTAAAATATAATTGTTAGACAACGATATTGTTAGATAGAGATATCATTGTTAGATAGAGAATTCCATAAATTTTTCTTTGATGAATAATCTCGGATCTCCGAACTCTGCGATTTCTGGACTGCTATTTTTAACTGACAAAAAATGATGTATATTCTAAGATGATGCAATTTCATTTTTGTATAGTCTAACATTTGAAAGTATCTATTTTGTAGGTAATAAAAATTGTGCATTTCGTCTTTTCCTATGTAGTTTGAACCATTTGTCATTGGAACAAAAATAGTTTATTTTTCTTTTCTTCCAGGAATAGTCTTTTGCATTTCATCATGGCTTAAAGTTATTTAAACGTTGGCCAGAAATCTCTGAAACGAATTTTCACTTGAAAATTGAGATTGAAGCAATTTTCCTAATAAATTGTTTTACTCATACTTCATCAAATTTATCATCATTCTATCTCTTTAGTAGTAATTTAATTGAATGTAGGACATATTGGTTTTAAAAAAGGATATGGTTTCAATGATGGTCGTGAGCCTTACTTCTATTAGATTAATTTTTTTTATATGTCAGTGGTTTTATTATATGACTTATGCCTTATGCAAACAGTAGATTAATTGTTTTCTTTATAGCAATTGTTCATTCAGTCTTTTTAAATTCTTCCACGATAGATTAGATGTTGTAATGGTAATAGATTAATGGCATACGGTGAAGAAGAGGTTCAACCTATTGAAGAAGAAGATCACTGAGCAACCAACTCTTCTTTTGCCAGATTTCAAGAAGACATTCCAGGTCAGGTGTGACGTGAGTGGATTTTCCATTGGAGCGGTATTAAGCCAAGACAACATGTCGATCATGTATTTCAGTGAAAAAATAAATGAAGCAAAGATTAAGTACTACACGTATGACAAAGAATTCTACGCAGTTATACAAGCACTGAAGAAATGGAGGCACTATTTGGTTCGAAAAGAGTTCATTTTGTACAACTATAATTACTCTTTGCAATTCGTGACCCAACGGGAGAATTTGAACCAAAAACATGCTAAATGGGTTGAAAACATGAAAAATTTTACTTTTGTGATTAAGCATATTTCTGGAACTGCTAACAAAGTTGTTGACGCTTTGAGCAGGAAATGTTTGCTTATGCAGGAATTTAGAGTCAAGACTTTGGGTTTTGATAACCTCAAATAAATGTACGGGGATGATCCAGATTTGAAAGAGACATATGAAGCATTTGAGAATCCAATTCTCAGGGACATAAGCCAATGGACAGAGCACATGATCCAGGATGGACTATTGTTCAGGGGAAATTAGCTATGTATTCCAAAATGCTCCATGTGGGAGAATTTACTGAAGCAAAAGCACAACAGAGGATTGGTCGGACACTTCGGCCATGACAAAACACTCTCAAAGTTGAATGGATCATATTACTGGCTAGGGATGAGGATAGATGTGAAGAAATTTGTGGTTAGGTGCAAAATTTGTCAGCACACGAAGGGAAAAAGGGATAATGCAGGGTTATATCAGCCATTACCCATACCCGAAAGGCCCTGGGACGCTGTCAGCATGGATTTCATATTAGGACTGCCAAGGACATAGAGGGGATATGATTCAATCTTTGTAGTGGTAGACATATTTTCAAAGATGGCACATTTCAGACCATGCCAGAAAACCAGTGACACAACTCATATTGCGAACCTATTTTTCAAGGAAGTCGTCAGACTTCACGACTTGCCAAGGAGTATCGTTTTTGATCGAGATGCCAATTTCGTAGGACATTTCTAGAGGACCTTATGGAAGAAGCTAGGGATAAAATTTTCTTTTAGTTCAACATATCATCCTCAGACATATGGACAAACGAATGTCATGAACAAGAGCTTGGGAGATTCGTTAAGGAGCTTAGTGACTGAACACCACAGTCAATGGGATCACATTCTTCCATATGCAAAATTCACTTACAATGATTCACTCAATAGAAGCATAGGGTAGAGTCCATTCCAAATCGTGTATGGAATGCAGCCAAGGGGAGTCTCTAAATTGAAAGATTCATAACAAGATGAATTCAGGAGTGACAGTGAAAATGAATTTGTAAAAGGAATGAAGGAGATTCATAACAGAATCAAGGAGCGATTGCAGATTTCAAGTGAAGAGTACAAGCGTAGAGAATATCAACATAGGAGAGAACTTCAATTTGAAGTTGGTGATTTGATTCTTGCGCATTTGAGGAAGGAAAGGTTCCCAAGGGGAACATACAACAAGCTAAAGATGAAAAAAATTGGATCGTGCAAGGTCATAAGAAAATTTTGGGGCAAACGCGTATGAGATTGAATTACCCTATGGAGTTGGAATCTCACCGATATTCAATGTCAGAGATTTGTACCCTTATAGAGATGAAGAAGAAGGAGCGAAATATGAACAAGAAAAAATTCAATGGAAAAAACAAATGCTTATAGCTGAAAAGCCACAGATGGAAAGCATAATTGACAAGAGGATTATCAGAAGGACTAGGAGAAAAGAGTATTTTGAATACTTTGTCAAGTGGAAAGGACATCCAGATGAAAATGCTAGTTGGGAGGATGAATAAACAATTCAAAGACATAGACAGACCGTGCAACAATTTTCAAGCGAGGGAGTATGATGCAGGAGCATCGTATAAAGAAAAATCATGTGCCTAGCCAAAGGGGACAGCGAGACACTCAGATGCAATTAAATACGTTTTTATGAAAACGTTGTGAATTTCAAATTCTGAAACATTAATGTAATGGATGGGAGGAAAGTGCATTAGAATTTATGTATTGAAGATCCAAAATGATTTTGGAGCGTATGTTCCTATCCTCGGATGTAATGGGAATTTATGTACGTTTAATTAAAGTAGGTATATTTAAATGATAGCTTATAAAGTTTAGGATATTAGGAAGGAAAAGGGACAATAGACATCCTCAACCCTTGTACCATTGTAACAACATAATTCATAATTGTAAGCTGTAGAGATGCAGAGGAGAATAGAAGAGAACAAAGAATTTTATGCATTTTAGCTGTTAATTGCCATGTACAAGAGCACTAGGGAATTAATAGAAGAAAGATTTGATTCCAAATCTATGTGTTTCTTATGGTTGTTGGAACCACCTATTGAATGGTATGTTGCAGGCTAGTTTATATTCTCTGTGTGGATTTTATTTCAATGCCATGTGTGTGTGTATGCTCTAAAATTCTGTGTTGAATGTTTGAATTTTGGATAAGGTGAGAATGAGTTTCAGTTGTCGCTCTTTCTAAGAACTTCTGCAAAGAGTGCAGTGGAGGGTTCACAAGGAGTGTGTTGACCAGGTTCTAAAATTAATCTCAGAACACTCGGAAGGGTTACAATTGTGTTTTTATAGGCCGAAGTGCAAGGTTAGCTCAGAGCCATGCAATATGTGCGCAGGCTGGGTGAGGTCTTGGATTTTACAAACCCAAGAGGAATATTGAAAGACTGTTGTTGCAGAGCGCGCAGATTCATAGATCCAAAATAACCAAAGGTTATTTGAAATTTTCCGCAAGGAGTGTGTGCAGAGACCCTTTTGGAAGGCTTGAATTCGCAAGCAAAAGCTCAGAAGGGATAGAGCCTTTGAAGTGTTCAAAGGGAGACATAGGTCAAAATTGTCTTGTGGGAAGTTCATTTTAGGAGGGAGGATGCCACGAAATTTGGCAAGAATTCCTCATAGAGTTGAAACTGGATGGTCTGAATTCTCTGGGGAGAACTAGTGAGATCGCAAGGACCGTAGGATTTGTAGGAGTTGCAAGGTGGCTAGAGGCCAAAGAAACCCATCACCCAGGAGTCTAGGGTCAATGTGAGCCCTAGATCACGGCTTACCCCACACTGTTGGATCATTTCATGAATTTGGGGTTCGTGAGTTTGGAGGACATGCAAAGTCTTGGTCACTTCAATTCCTGAGTCGCGAAGTGCCAAAGTTACATGGGTCGTTGGATCTGATAGACCAACGGTGGGATTAAGACTGAGTGTCTTTCAACACTCTTAAGCTCAGGAAGGATAATGACCGTCATATATAGATACAATGAGGGCCATTAGATCGAGGGAGGCACACAGTCGTCGATCTCATTGAAGGCACGATTTCAGAGTTGGGAATTTGTAGAGGGAGAGGAATGATTGTTCATTGTTCTCTCAAGTTGTGAAAGCCGAAGACTCGTGCAAACAGGTGGCAAGGAGCCACTCTGTAAGTAGATTAAATAGAGGCAACAAGTGGCGTGCACCCATCGCTTTGGGTGGAGTCAGCCTTCGTTGACATATCACGTTTCAGGGATTCACAAGGGAAGAGCACGAGAGGTTGGCACTCCAACTCGCAAAGTCGCGAGTTGTGAAAGGTGCTTGCGTTAAGGCTTGGCTATGGTCATATTGGAAAAGGGGCTGAAGAGGGTGCTTACACCTTAATCCCATTCATAATTTCATGTTTCGACTATTGCCAAGGGCTGTGGCATTGTAATTGAAGTGCCCAACTCGAGAGACCCAAAATCCTTTGCGGGCTTAAATAAGGAGTTCCGTTAACCCTTGTTGTGGTTTAGACAAGATCTTGCGTGGATCTCAGCCTGAGGGCAGGAGGTCTGCATCAATATGTGTGGAAACAACCTTGCCACAACTTACTGGCACTCTCATCATGGCTCGAACTATAGGTTAACGATTACCTAGTTCGAGAATACCCACGATGCCATGAGGGCAGACTATGATAGTTGCTCACGATGATTCTAAGGGGTGAAAAATAAGTAAGGGGCCTTATTGCTTAGAGGCCCTTAGTCTCTTACAAGATCCCTGACAAAGTATTGCCTCTAGGGGTTTGATGTATACCAAATTCAGTCAAGAGGCGAGTGTCACCCTTGGAGCACGTAGTGCATCTTGAAGGGCATGTTGTGCAAGGAAAACAAAAAGAGGTGAGTGGAATCCATGGAGCACATAGTGCATCCTGAAGGGCACGTCGTGATTTTAACTAGTAAGTGAATAAACCTAGTTGGCCTTAAAATAAATGATGTAATAAGTAAATTTTAAGGACTAATTTTTCCCTTAACTGTCGCCAAGCCTATTGAATTAAAAAACTAGTTCTGAGTAGAACCTTAGAACAAAACAAGAAAACAATTAGATGTATAACCAGATTAAAGTGGAAATTTTAATGCACTAAGGTTCTTTGTATAAAATTTTAATCCATTAAGGTTCCTTTATAACTAATAAGAGAAATTCAAGCTTTAATTATTAAAGTAATATATATATATATATATATATATATATATAATGGAGGATTAAATTCATAAAAAGAGTAAATGGTTGTTTATCTAAACTACTAATTCTGAACTTAGTTATTAAAAGGGGAAACTTAAAGAAAACGCTGAATGTCTAACTTAGTAAGGAATCTAGCCCTTGGAACTTTCTATTTATGAACTGAACTAGGAATTAAATAAGGCGTAAGTCATTTAAGAATTGTAAGGGAATTTTGGGACACTGAGGAGCATTTTTAGTAATTCTGTTGGTAGGTGAGGGAAATAGGAGTATTTAATTAATTATTAAAATTGATTTTCTGGTGCAACTAGGGGATCGAACGACATGTGTACGGGGGAGGTTTTTTGAAATTAATTAATTTAAAAATGAATTTAATGAGAATTTGGGAAACTAATTACTTGAAAACTCTATAAAAGAGATGGCAAAGGAGGAGAATGGATCTTTATTTTGTCTTGTGTAACGTCACACTGCTGAAATTTCATGTTGACTAAAATTTCTGTTGTGGGAGTTGGGATACCTAACTCGGGTAACAAGTGGTAGCTCGACTTTGCGAGGAGAGATGGGTGCTATAATTCTATGGTATTGTGTGTGTGGCCCCTTTGCAGCTTCCTGGGCTCATGGGGAAGAAGAGTACCCCTAGCATTGGCAGGGAGGTACCAGTGAGGTCACATCAGTTGGAAAGAGGGAGATGGACAGATAACGCTAGGAAAAATGACTTCGGAGAATTCACATTTGGCTAAGGTACACCTGTTAAGTTTTTTACATGCAATGAAATTTCATTTACACGTGTTTATTTTTCTGTACTCAGTTGAAGATTTCATTGCCATGAGAGTTCTTGCAAATGAATTCCTACGATAATTGTAACCTACTTGTCTCTTGATTCATTCAGTAAGAACCCTTTCTATCCACTGTATCCTTTATTTATGAGTTACTATGTCTTTGCACATGGCCAGAATGAGCCCCAGACTCAAAACCTTGCTTGCGTTCTTGTATCTCCTGCTTGCATTTTCTTTATTCCTGGATTGCGCTTTTATTTCATTATTTGATTCTCCACAGAGAAGATATGGATGCATATTGTGTTTTTATCCTATGTTATGTGATCCTTTAAGTTATTAGTCTGTGTGTGAGCAGTCGACCAAGAGCCGAATTGATGGTCATCACTCTGGTGTTTAAATACTTAGATTCAATTGCTTTGGTTTTCTGTGTATGGATAATAATTGAAAGATAAATTTTCACCCAACTATCTATCGCTTACTTATCTCTGCATTTTTATCTTATGATTAATCTCTAATCCTTGCATTTCTGTGAACAAGTATCTTTGTGTTTTTGATTGATTCATTGTCGAATGATTAATCCTTGCGTCTTCTTTGTGAATGAGTATCTCTGTGTTTTTGATTGATTCATTGTTGAAAGATTTATCTTTGCATATATGTGAATGAGTATCTCTTCATTTTGATTGGTAAAATATCTAATCTCTTCGTTTTACCAATGTCTAATATCTGCGTTATATTACTTACCACTGCGTTTTGATTGGTAAAATATCTAATCTCTGCATTTTACCAATGTCTAATCTTTGCATTTTACCAATGTCCAATCTTTGTGTTATATTACTTATCACTGTGTTTTGATTAGTAAAATCTCTAATCTTCGTGTTTTACCAATGTCTAATCTTTGTGTTATATTACTTACCACTACATTTTGATTGGTAAATATCTGCATTATATTACTTACCACTGCTAATTTTTACTCTGCAATTTTATTTTTAGAGAGCTAATTACTTGGCATATTACCCAGCCTTCACACCACGATTTTATTGGCACATTACCTAGCATTCACGCCACAATTTTCTTGGAACATTACACAGAATATACACCATCATTTTCTGGGTGAATTACCCCGTATTTACCCAGTGATGTTAACATATTTATCAATATGTTTTAGCAATAGATGTATCAATAAACTTGCTACTAGAAAACAACTTTGATCATTGACAACGATATATATTACACAACAATATCATATTTCACAATGATATCATAATACCCATGTGATATCATATTAAACAACGATATAATAATGCACAACAATATCCTATTTAACTCAGTGATATCATATTTAACTCAGCTATATATATGATTACACAACAATATCATGTTTAACTCTGTGATTTTCCCTTAAAATATAATTGTTAGACAACGATATTGTTAGATAGAGATATAATTGTTAGATAGACAATTCCATATATTTTTCTTTGATGAATAATCTCGGATCTCCGAACTCTGCGATTTCTAGACTGCTATTTTTAACTGACAAAAAATGATGTATATTCTAAGATGATGTAATTTCATTTTTGTATAGTCTAACATTTGAAAGTATCTATTTTGTAAGTAATAAAAATTGTGCATTTCGTCTTTTCCTATGTGGTTTGAACCATTTGTCATTGGAACAAAAATAGTTTCTTTTTCTTTTCTTCCAGGAATAGTCTTTTACATTTCATCACGGCTTAAAGTTATTTAAACGTTGGCCATAAATCTCTTAAACAAATTTTCACTTGAAAATTGAGATTGAAGCAATTTTCCTAATAAATTGTTTTACTCATACTTCATCAAATTTATCATCATTATATCTCTTTAGTAGTAATTTAATTGAATGTAGGACATATTGGTTTTAAGAAAAGATATGGTTTCAATGATGGTCGTGAGCCTTACTGCTATTAGATTATTTTTTTTTATATGTTAGTGGTTTTATTATATGACTTATGACTTATGCAAACAGTAGATTAATTTTTTTCTTTATAGCAATTGTTCATTCAGTCTTTTTAAATTCTTCCACAATAGATTAGATGTTGCAATGGTAATAGATTAATGGCATAATTTCTTGGGTAATAGATTACTTGATTAATTGAAATGATAATAGTTCACTCATTCGAACTTAGACATAATGATTAACAGTTAATGGTTTATGGTTTATTGGTGTAATAGTTTATTGGCTTGCGCAAGATTAATGGTTGAGGGTTTAATAAGTTTTATTAGCTAAAACAATTAATAGTTTAACAATTAATTGGTTACTATGAACCTTATGCCTTAAGTTGATTGGTAAATGGGGGTTGTTCATGGTTGTTACACCACACATGTTTACCTTGTAGGAAACAAGAAATCCTTCGGTTAGTTGCACATTTTAATTTTGAATGATGTCACCTTGTGTCTCGTCAAATTGTTGATTGAGTGCTTGGGTATAGTCTTCGTGTACTTATTGACAGATAATTCAGTCTCCAAGTGCGAGGGATTTAGCTTGGGTTAAAGTTCTAGATATGTTATGTTGCTCCATGGTTACTGTCATGCCTATCGTCTTGTGACGACATGATTCCTAGTGAGGGGATCATTAATGCATGTAATTATATTTATTATATTTTGCAACCTTGCATAGGGAATATAAGTTTCAAGCCTTCAGTGACTTTGGTTGGTGATTTCCATCACCCCAAATACCTCAGAGTCCCAAAGATTTTAACTTCTGGAGTTTCGAAGACCACAAAATGGTTAAAAAAATTGGTCATTGTTTATTCCCTGGTGTGTTTGACATTAAAATAATAAAAAATATGTTATCTTTGGTCTCAGGTATTTTACTCTCCAAGGGATTTAATCCTCCATTTTCAGAATAATAAAACAACAACAACAACAACAACAATGTATATATACATATATACATATATTTCCATAGTCTTATTTAGTTTTGTTACCCTGAATATTTAAAGGAAAATATTTTCTCTTACAGAAAATCAGGAAAGGAAAAATATAGTTTTATAGGCCTTATAAATGGATTTAATAAAATTTTATGTTCCAAGGAAAATTTTCCATCCCGAAAATTAAAATATAATTATAATCTCTTCCTTCTTGTGGGTAAATGAGAAAAAAAATATTTCCTTAATACTGTGCTTTATTACTCTTAGTAATTTTAAGTAAAATGGTCCTAATACAAAGATTTACCTCCACAGTAAATTCAGTGTTTCTACCAGGATTTACTTACCACCAAAATTTAATGGGTTTCTTTGCAAATTTAGGAGATTTAACACTATTTAAATGTAAATGCTTACTTATTCCCCAAATAGAATATTGAGATCTTTTGTATTTTAATTCATTTATACCAATCTCATGTTTATGTCCTAATTATTTTTCCTCAATTATTATTTATAAGTACTTTTAATATTTTTCCATATTTGGGATTATTTCCTAAAGTCCACACGGATCTGATATCCTCTGATATTTCTAGCATAGGATTTGAGGACATACTGAAACATAATACTCTTATGTATAAAAATCACTCTCACCACTTTTAGATGTTTTATAGAGATTTTTAATTGCTCATTCATCATTTCCCAAGCATACATTAAACTATACAAACAGTCAACCACAACATCCACTCCCAAAAATCTTTTTTTAGAACATAGATAGTCAAGAAATAAGGAGTTAAATAAAATGAGCTTCAACTAAGACATTCTCTTTATTTTACTTAAATTTCTCAAGCCACTTTTGTGATAAATTAAACTTACACACCTCTTAAAACACAGTCTGTAAATTTCTCTGAGCTTAAAACTATAGATATTTAGCAAAAATATACTTATATAGGACCCACAAAATGCTCCAACTACTGACAGGGGTTCCCTTTTCCTCCCAACCGTAGGCACAACAACTCCTGGATGGATTTCCCGTTGGTCACCCCATAGCCAGGTCGTGATGCTCTGAGAGAGACTCTTTATTTTTTTCAACAACAACCATGGATTAAGATCGCTTTCCTCTTCCCATAGGAATTTAGTAGATCATTTATCTCTATACCAAGAAAGGGGGTATGAAATGAGTGCTTCCTCAATCACTCATCTTCTTGCAACCCCATTTATCATCTTGGACTAAAGACGCTCCCAACAAATTTTTTTACCCAAACCAAATTCTTTTTTCAGTTCTCTTTAGAACCATAGAGTTTCACATGCTCTCCCTCTTCAAAAAATGGTCTCGAAACTCATTCCTCTTCCACTACCCTCTCTTCCCATGATTTTCCTTTTATTTCCTTCCTTCTTTTGCAAGATTTCGTGGGTCAAATCCCCTAATTGATGGGTCACCCTAGAATCCTATAGATGGGTACTTTTCTACCCATGCTTCTGAGGAAAGGAAGTTTTGATACAAAACCCATTCTTGTTCATAAATGTGGGAAGATGATATTTCAACTAGCAACTTCCTCCATTAATCACAATTCTAGAAAATGGGCAATTTGGATTTTTCTTGAATTTTAAATTGGTAAGGGAATTTTCCTCACTGTTTTCCTCTCATGGAATCATGACCTGTATAGGAAATCCCCCTCAATAGTTTTCCAACATTTTACTTTTTACATTAGTATCATAAATATTTACACTACCGTTTTAGCAAAATATAGTTATATTTACAAGATAGGGGGGAAATAGGGTATTACAATCCCCTCCCCATTAAAGGGACATCGTCCTCGATGTTCTTTTCATATTAGCAACATCATTCATGCCTCATGCTTTATTTTCTTTAGCAAAATTTCCCTTTTATCCGCTTGGTCCTTTATGAGACTCTTGACCTTTGTCACATGCCTACAATCATTTCAAACAACAAGCATATTAATTACAATTTCATTCAATCTTATTTTATTGTTGTTCAAAACTCAAGGGGAAATATTTAACATCAACAAAATACTTATCTGTACGATTTTATCTATCCACATCCAATTGTCTATCTTACTAACGTGTCCCATCATTTCCTTGACATACCCATTGTGTGCATGATCCCAACCAATAGTCTATAAGAATTATTTGAAGTCTCCTCTTCCTTGCGGTCACTCACCCTCTAGGACCAAGATCATGCATACCCTTCTCTTTTATACAATCCCTTGGGTGATCCATCTTGAATTTCCAAGGATTTCTCTCACAAGAAGATTTTTATAGACTTAATCAAGTCTTATAGTCGAGGTGTCCCTCCGACTTGCTCTGTCGAGGTGTCCCTCTGACCCGTGTTACCACAACACAACATTTTCTATGGCGATCATGTCATATCATAGGGTTCTCATGTCACAAATATAACCTTTCTCTATGCTTTTATAACTTGATATCCATCATCTATCCCTCCCAGACAAATATTTCATTTCACCTATGTCACATACATATAGTAACCATGAGATGTTATCATCAATTCCAATTTATAATTTCTTTCAAATATGTCACCCACAGATTTCCAAATTCCACATTTTTATTTTCAGATTTGTTCCACACATGAACCAGATTCACAAGTATGAGATATTTCTTCTCATAACAGTTTGGCTTAGTAAGAGTTGGTCTTCCTTATGGGATTTACTTATACTTCCATATCCAAGACCCTTCTTCTTGCAACTCCATCTTCACATAGCCAAACAAGTTGTTAGTTGTCATGCACATTATATCTTCCAAACTGTGCATACTAAAAGTGAAATCATTTTCATATATTCAATGATACAAAGGAAAAAGGAAATATCATTATTTACGCATGCAAAATTTCAGCGTACCAAATTTTTCCAAATGCAATTCAAATAATAAATGAATTTAATTGACGTGCCAATGTTCATAGCCACATTCTTACCCATGAACCCTTGCATTGATTTCAATTTTTCCACACTTTATGACAATCAATTTACTATGGTGTGTTGAAGCTCAACCAACCTCTTCACCATATGGATTATTCATTCTCGTTCATTATTACAGCAGTATTATGCTCCATGCTACAAACTGATCATGTCCTCAATTTAACATATTATAATATGAAACCTAAGTTTCATATGGTTTCATCTAAACAATTTTTTCCTTACTGGTAGAAAGTGGTTCCAATACTCATGGCCACCCATTTCCTTTCTTTAACATATTTACAATTCAGGTAGAGTATTGGAAGGTCCTTCTACCTTAATGGGAAGTCTATTGTCTTCCCTCTTATGCAAGCATGAATTTCCTCAATGCATTCAATTAAATGTGTTTCCTATGAGTAATTTTGTTCCCAACCACTCTTTATTGGTCAATGTATGCATGAAACTATTGATTCATGAATTTTCTTGCAAGGATTCTTAATCATCCTTGACTAGCATAGATTTCCTCTCTCCATTATTTAGATTCTTCTTTCCTGAATCTTACCCTGCTTGGGTAGAAATGGCATACAATAGCCATTCAAAATTATTTTCATATCAGTAAGATAATAAAACACTTCAGAGGGGATCCTTACCAAATCCCTCCATACCTTGTGCTACTTTGGCATGGACATTTTTATACCTGTTCTCGTTGCCAACACCCTTGTTTCTAATTTTTACCTCATCAATAGTGCTCCATGGGGCTCCCAAAGTCCCTTCAAAATATTTCAACAACGAAATTCTTTCCTTTATCCTTTACCAGAGGCTATCTACCATTGGAATTTGTCCTTTCCCAATAGCTCCAATCATTTCCTACATAAAACAAGCATTATCACATTCCAAATCATGTCAGTTTTCATGTTAACTGAAATATATGTATCTAAATCAACAAATCATTTTCAGATATGCCCCAACATATCTTTATAAATTGTATCGCATTACCCTTAATATTTTCAGGAGTTCAAACATAATCAAGTCTCTAGTTGTCTCTATCGTCACACATTTATCACCATTCTCATGCTAAAACACTCACACAACAACATATCATATCCTCATCCTAGAAAACAAAATACACAACAAGAAAAAAGAGTTAAGGGACTCTTCCCTCTTTCCAAATCCTTCTACATGGTCTAGGATTTTCATCTTAACTGAACTATTCCCAAGGACTCACTTCCTTTACACATTCATGGTTTTAACCAAATTTATACTTGTTTGTTCATTTTTCTTTCATCGGTTGTACTTGTTTCCACAACTGTTCTTTTAAGGATTACACCTATGTTAAATAATTCATAGTTTTAAAGTGAGAAACATATTCCTCCATTTATTCTTCTTTTCTTCTCAAATCTACCCCCTCCTGGGGTATTTATGCTCTTTTACTTGAGTAGGCTTGGTTAGGTTCACCTTTAGCTTCTTGGATAATTCAATATGCTACAACAATAAGCTTTTTTTTTTAATTATTCACAGTGAGTTATGAACATGTGCATTCTACACATGACTATTTAGACATCAAAATAGTCAGCGTTCAATTGTTAGTCTTCCATTCATGCATTAGGTTTTAGAATGTAATCCAAGATTCTTATTTAGATAGGATTACATCCCATTGACAAATTCTCAGTAGTTATTAAGGTTGTTACTATGTTCTTCTAATAGAGTCTTTACACAGTTCCTCCACCAAGAACTCTTTCAGCATGCAAATCTTTCGTTGCACAACCATGACTATCTGGAGTGGCCTTATCTTCATTATTTCAAAGGTTTACTCAAAATTCCATAAGGGATATAAGCATGCATATTTATTATGCAACTATATTGTTCATACGCACATATTCATTGTTATGTTAAATTACATTAATAATGCACTTAACAACATGCAATCCTTACATGCATATTCATGTTGTCTTTTATCATGACAATAGAGCATCCTTTCTCATTTATTATTTCAACAATTTGTTCTATATTTTCTCGAGGAAATGGGATACGTCCTCCTCAAGTTGTTATTCCATCGATATAATCAGACCCTCCAATATAAGGTTAAACATGCATCCATGGAATTTCTCAGATATGGCAAGTACACATATTTCCTCACAACCTACTTGATCAGACAATCATATTATACTTTTAGGAATGCATACATATATTTGTATATATGTAGGTACATCACTTGCACCCTTTTTACGTCATTCATTCACTTTGATAATTTAGTTTTAATATTGATGTTCTTTAGTGAGAGATTGCAGTCAATCATATGACCAGTCTCATGGTCATAATTCATATTGATGCTTCCCCCTCTACATGGAAACAAGCAATAAGGGTCACTTTTTCCCTTTCTACTGTAAAAACCTTCCATAAATCAGAATTCATATGGGTAGTTATTGTATTACCCAAGGCAATAAGATAACCACTTCTAGTCTCTTCTTGATGCCTCAATTCATTCTTGGTCAATAGATCTCTACAAGGAAATATTTTCCTAAACTCCCTCTTATTGTTGTTTGAATCTACCAAGCCATATCCATGTGGCTACCATCCATCTACAGATGTCAATATGATCCATTGGTCATCTAAAAGTGTTTTGAAACCCCCTTAATCAAATATTTCATCGGTCTCTCATTAATACTTACAGTCCTATCTTAATAAGGTAATAGGCCACAACATTATCATCATTTCATTCTTGTTGTTAACTCCTGTTGACATAACATCATTCTCATTTAAAATGTCCATCAATAGACCATGCCTTACAACTCATCATAAATTATAATATGCCTAATTTTCATGTTTAATATTTTCCATTTGCATTCTAGCATATCCTTGTGCACCAATCATTTAATTTATGCATGCAGTGAAAACATATTCCACTTGCTTACCTATTGCATAAGCACACCCTTAAGTTATTAGGGATATACACTCCCTTAGCACATATTTGAGCTCCTGAACTTGCTCATGTCACTTTACTTATTTCCTGAAGGTTATTCTCATCCCATATGGCTCCTTTTTACTTTTCTAAAGGGGTTATCCCAATAGCAGGTTTCAATTAAGACAATACAAGTAAGTTGACCTCACATATTTCCATAAGGATTATAGACATGGGGAAATATACTCACAAGGCCTAATCTCTTATTTAAGAAGCAATTGTGATTACCAAAGGCTTCATAATCCCACATTTGTAGGAAACCTTACAACTTCTTCATTTCATTCACATCTAAGTATTTCTATTAGAACCTATCATCATAATCCCACTCTTGTAGGAGTGGCTATCATTTACCCAAGGTATAAATATGATTCTTCTACTGCAATCCAACATGATTTGATTTTTGTTGAGTAACTCCCACAGGCTCATCTTAGCTTTGGTGAACTAGTCTTGTGACTATTTTCCAGTCCATCCAGACCTAGTGTTTCAGTCATGCTCTACTAGATAGCCTAGGGTAGGGATCCCTCCCCCTTAAATATTTCTAATAAAATTTAATTGACTCTTTCATGAGCCCAAATAGGCCAAGTGTTGTTTCCTACTCTGATACCACTTTGTCACACACCTAACCCCTAAGTACCTTTTTAAGGGATGGGGTATAATTTTTTCTCTTAACCTAACCTAATACCCATGGTCCAATAATTATTGAAGTCTTTACTTTCTCTTTTCTCTCTTAGAAGTAGTTTAACACTAACTCAATAAATTACTCATATCATAATTATGAGTAATTATATTATAACACAATGAGAATAATTTCTCCATAATATACTTAAGTTGATTAACTTTAATCAAGGTATATAATTCAATTCCTCCATGTTGCATTTTCACGTAATTTAACATATATATAAATATATGCATACTTATTTATTTACTCGGAAAAATGATTAACTATATTTAACCACAAATTATCGTTTTATTAATTATACTTTAATATAATTATATTTAATTATATTATAATATGATTAATTTATATCAAAGGAGCACTTAGGATTATCAATACTGATTAATACCTAAGTCTTCACAATTCAGTGAAAATTCCACATTAGGATTTATGAACCCAAATCTCTCATACGCTACAATTCCGGAGAGGGTCCCACTCATATTGTTCCTTTATAATTGATTCCACTTAATGTTTATTATAATTTTGGGGTACGGGAAAATAGTTTCAACCTTTGGTCATTTTTCTCTTACACTCTATCTTCCCCAACATCCTGGAGTCCCGAAGCTCCGAACTCCCGGAGCCCCGATCTTCCCCAACATCCTAGAGTCTTGAAGCTACGAACTCCCAGAGCCTCAAACTCCTGAAGGGTCCATTATTACACATGAATTCACATCAAACATTAAATTAAAAAAGAGTCCATATGGTTTGTACTTTATTATGTGCCAATTTCACAACAACTCATTTAAAATATATAATATTATATTACATCTGTTTGGAGATTGAGCCTATGTTTACAAGGTCTCCAATATTTTATTAATATTTAAAATAAGGGAGAGAGAGAGAGACATAGAACTTCGGGTCAACCCCCTTCGACTCTCCACCACATTCATTATACTTCAATCTCTCGGAGCTCTAGAGTCCCAAAGCTCCGAAGTGACCACACTAGCGCACATTACCACATCGTTTAATAATCAAAGGAGTTGGATTCATTTAGGTGTAATCAATATAATGAACCTTAAAATAATATAATATATTATTTGATATTCCTCGAAAATTACACCTAAGTTTTATAATTCTCCAATATTATATTAATGATTGAAAAGAGAGAGAAAGTGTTCACCGGGTCAATATCCTTTAGCTCTCCAACACCTCCTCTATGTTCAAATATCCTAGAACCCCAGAGTCCCAGAACCCCAAAGTGGCCCCACTTATGCATGTTTCCACATTCTTTAATATTTAGAAATGGATGACTTCATTCACATGTAATACATTTTAATAAATATTAATATAATATAATATATTATATTATACCTCTCGAAATTATCACTGAGGTTTCAACAATATCTAATATTACATTTAATATTCAATATTTTAATGAAGGAAAGGATATTCGGGTCCAGGCCTTGGGATCCTCCATACAATTCTTCATTCTCATATAACCCAGAGTCCCAAATTCCATAGTTTCGAAGGGGACCCACTATTATTACAACTTAACATAAATAAAATGATTTGTTTTGAATTATAATATATATATTCGGAATTCCGAGAGTTCACAACTTCGAAACTCCAAGGTGTTTGGGGTGATGGAAATCACAAACCGAAGTCACCGAAGGCCCAAACTTTATCTTCCCTGTGCAAGGTTGCAAAATATAACAAATGTAATTAATTGCATTATATGGTAACTAAAATGATCCATTAATGCAAATTAATATAATACACCTTTAAATATAATACAAATTAATGTAAGAGAAAATATTCAGTTTTGTAACCTCAAAGATTTAAAGGAAAATATTTTCTCTTACACAAAAAAAGGAAAGGAAAAATATAGTTTTACAGGCCTTATAAATGGACTTAATAAAAGTTTATGTTCCAACAAAATTTATCCATCCTCGAAATTAAAACATAATTATAATCTCTCAGGTAAATAAGTAGAATTTTAATTCCTTATTATTGTGCCATACCACTCTTACTAATTTTAAGTAAAATGGTACTAATACAAAGATTTACTTCCACAATAAATTCAGTGTTTCTACCAGGATTACTGCCCACCAAAATTTAAGGCGATTCTATTGGATCATGTTGTCATTGATGCCAATGGTTTGATTGATTGATGTCAAAGGATTATTGTCAAGTGATTGATTGATTGATTGTTGTGAATGGATATATGTCAAGTGGAGTCATAGTCATATGATGTCATGCATAGATGAAGATGGATCAATGAGTTGTCATTGATATGATCCATTGTTGGATTGATGTAAAGATGAATCGTTATTGTCTTATCATGGTTGATAAGGTGTGGAAATGGATGAAATCCAAAATGGTCCCCTTATGGTGAAAGTCTTCATGGGAAGACGCTTTGCGATTGAGTTATCCTTGAAGTATGGTTGGAGAACCCATGCTTATATGTGGAATAATGAGATGAATATTACCGAAGTTGTTGGTGAAACTATCCTAGATGGATAGTGCTTGTCATACCATTTCTGGTGGTATGTGGAATGTCACATAACTCCTCATGGTTTGAGAATTATGGCCCTACGAAGATGAAGGACCCTCATATGTTGGATTGAAACCCCAAAAGGTCAAAGAAGTCAAAGAGCTTGCAAAGAAGAAATTATTATTTAAATGATAAAGTGAAGTGACAAAGTCAAGGAGGACTGTTTGAATAATAAAGTGAAGTGACAAAATCAAGAAGGATTATTTAAATATTAAAGTGAGGTGACAAAATCGAGGAGGAATATTTAAATGATAAAGTAATGGAGAACTTTCTATTTATCGAAAGTGGGTAACCCTAAAATGAGGAAAATAGGTTAAGTAACCTAGAAATGGGTTAAGTGACCTAGAAGTGGGTCAAGTGACCTAGAAGAAGAAAAGTATAAATAAGATAGCAAGGGTCTCTTGCTAATGCATATTTTGAAGAGAATATTTGGTGTGGATATCTTGTGTATATTTTGTGTGTATCTCTTGAGGATGATTGAAGATATACTATGAGAGAGATAGAGTATGGAGGATCGCATGAATGCATCAATTTTTTGGCATGTCTGAGATCTTGACGAAAAAAGTCTTGAAGGTTCAGAAACACTAGTTTTTGAGGTGTACGTGAGCTACAATGGGACAGGACATGTACATACGCAGGTTGTATGAAGACATGGTGCGTATAGTGGATGAAGTCATGGAGATTGGTGTTTGAGCTAATGACTAGCTATTGAAGAGTGAAGCAGGTTCCATATCTACATTCTATGGGCTCAGATCTTCCATAGAAACTCTGGTATGGTTATATTGTTTTCTTCATGGATACTATTGCTTGTTGTGTGGTGAATGCTTTAGGCATTCTTGATATGGTTGTTGTAATGTGGTTCGTGTTGGATAATAGAGTGAGAAAAACTCTTATGATTTAGTGTTGATGTGATTGCTATAGTATTTTTATTGCTTATACATGATTGAGTAGCATTCATATTGTATGGTTGAGAAGCATGAGTTAGTTGTTGGAGAGCTTGCATGTATTGTGACCGGTTATGAGTCATACTGGACAGTAAGAGATAGAAGAGATTGATGAATTGGTTGTAGAGGATCTGAGTTGATCTTGAAGAGAAAACCCTAAGAGCTCAGATGTGATACACAGGCTGTAGTTCAGACTGACCACGTGAATACGTGGACAATAGTGAGCCAGGGCACATACATACATGGGATGCACTACTGATAGGTCACGTACCTATTGTAGATTGATATCTGTTGAGGATTGTTTCCTCATCTCAGTTGGTGTTGAGTGTGTAGGCTGAGTCTTGAATTATAGAGATGGTGCTCTTGTAGATTTGTACTCTATTTAGTTGTTGCTGAAAAACCCCAAAGATTGAAGTCCGTAATAAAAAACAAATTGTACATACATCTTGTGTTCTTTTTGTTCCATGTGGTGATGGTTTGTTGATGATATGTTGTTGATATATGTTGCTGATATATGTTCACACCTAATTGGTTATAAATGACAACAATAGGTTATTTGTAAATAGTTATTGCTATCTAATGATTTTTATGAAGGGGAAGTTTTGTGAAAAGAGCCCCACTCTCATTCACCCCCCCTCTAAGTGTGGTCAGTGTGCCAAACAATTGGAATCAGAGCGGGCCTTCACTATAAGCCTTAACAAGCTTGAAGGATATCTATAGACACACAAATGGATGATGAAGTTCCAATCCTTGATGAGGAAAACTATTCTACTTGGAGAATAGGTATTGGAGTGCACTTGAAAGAGATAGGAGCAGTTATTTGGAAGGCAACCATTGGTGGATCAGTTTCATTGAAAAACAAGTCAAAGTTTGCAGCTCAAAGGGAAGGAAAGAAGAATGATGCATTGGCTCTCAAGACCATTCTTAGTGGACTCTCAAGTCCTATCAAAGAGAGCATGGGGAAATGCACTTCCGCCAAGGATCTATGGATAAATAGAGAGGAGACATATCAAATCAATAAGGAGAAGGAATATATTGAAGACCACTCCATCAAGATCATTAAAGGTAAAGAATCTCCAAAACATCTTAAATGCATTATTTCTAAATGTGATCTTGAAAACATTTGAAATGGAGACATATAATCATGTGATGATGTTGGAAAAAAGAAAGATCTCTAAAGTATTTCAAATGAAGGTAAAGATATTATGACAAGAAAATGACAAGAAAATGAAAGAGTTATTTGAACTGAAGCTCAAAATCATGACCATAGATGAATATGAAAGAAGACTCCTAGAATTGTTGAAGTACATCTCCTTCATCAAGGATGTGACAATTAAACTTCAAATGTTTTTGAGTGGATTGCTAACGTTCATCAGTGAAAAAATATAGTATGATGATCCCAAGACATTGGAAGAGACCATAAGGCAATCTAAATGTCTATATGATCAGCAGAAAGCAAGGCCAACTTTCAAAAAATCTTGGGAAGACAAACAAAATTTCAAGGTGGATCAGAGGAAGAAAGGACTTAAACCATCATTCTTCAGAAATAGTCCATAGGGACCAAAAACTCCTAAATAGCCCAAAACGATAGAGGAAGAAGGCCAAAGGCCAAGGCTTCCACCTATTCAATGTTGGGGTTGTAAAGGAGATCATAGATTCGGAGATTGTCCTCACAGAGGTGAAAAAGCAAGGACTGTTTATAATGTACAACAAGCTGAAATAGTGGAGGACATGGGCAGAAATGTGCCAAGGATATATGCAGCCCTGGATAACAAGCATACAGAATACGAGTCACACATGATTGAAGTGGAAGGTATGATTAACAACCAAACCATTTCTATTTTAATTGATTCAATAGCTAGTCATAGTTATATAGATCCTAAGATGGTAGGAAGTTTGCAATTGCCAATAAGAAAGCATGGAAAATCTTGGTCGGTATAGTTGGCTACAAGAGCCAAAATAAAGGTGAATGAGATGGTTAAGTCATGTCTTATGGACATGAATGGACTGAGCACCAAAGCAGATTTGAACATCTTACCTTTAGGTTCCTATGAATGTCTAATTGGGATGGATTGGTTGGACCCACATCATGCTCTATTGGATTTTCATAACAAAGCATTTACTTTCTTGGATGAAGAAGGGAACCAAAGGAAAGTGCAGGGAATTCCCAGGGCAGTAACCGTTTGAGAAATTTCAGCAATGCAGCTGAAGAAATGTTATAGAAGAGGATGTCAAATATTTGCAATTCATATGGATGAGACACATAAAGACAAGGTGCCAAATTTGGAGGATTATGCAGTCCTGAAAGAGTTTGAAGATGTATTCAAAGAGGTACCAAGACTACCCCCAAAGAGAGACATTGATTTTTCTATAAATCTGACACCAGGAGAAACTCCCGTGTCAAAGACTCCTTACAAAATGAGTACGCCAGAATTGAAGGAGTTGCAAATGTAGCTTGAAGAACTTTTGAAGAAAGGGTATATACGCCCAAGTGTGTCACCTTGGGGTGCCCCAGTCTTTTTTGTGAAAAATAAAGATGGAACGTTAATATTGTGCATTGATTTCAAACAGTTGAATAAAGTGACTGTCAAGAACAAATATCCTCTGCTAAGGATCGATGATATTTTTGATCAATTGAAGGATGCAAAGATATTTTCAAAGATAGATCTCAGATTGGGATATCATCAGGTAAGAATTAAAGAAGAAGATATCAACAAGACCACCTTCAGGACATGGTATGGTCATTATGAGTTCACAGTGGTGCCATTTGGGTTGTCAAATGCACCAGTTGTTTTCATGTGCTTAATGAATGGTGTTTTCCGATAATATTTAGACAAGTTTGTCATTGTCTTTCTGGATGACATTATTGTATACTCTAAATCATAGGAAGAGCATGAACATCATTTGAAGATGGTGTTGCAATTATTAAGGGAGCATCAGTTGTATTCCAAATTGAGCAAGTGCTCATTTTATCAGAAAAAAAATCATTATTTGGGGCATATCATCTCAAAATATGGGATAGCAGTGGACCCTGAGAAGATAGAAGCCATTAGAGAATGGTCAGCACCAAAGAATGTGATAGAGGTCAGATTATTCATGGGCCTTGTAGGATACTATAGGAGATTCATTGGAGGATTCTCAAAGATAGCACACCCAATCACTTACTTGCAAATAAAGGGTATGAAGTTTCAGTGGACGTCGAACTGTGAAAGGAATTTCCAACATTTGAAACAATTATTGACAAGTGCTCCAATACTAAGGATTGCAGACCCAAATGAAGATTTCATTGTATGCACAGATGCATGTAATGAAGGACTTGGTGGAGTCCTCARYCAAAATGGATTYGTGATATGTTATGAATCAAGGAAGTTGAAAGAGMATGAAAGAAACTATGCCACTCATGATTTGGAGTTGGAAGCCATAGTACATGCCCTGAGGAAATGGAGACACTACCTCATGGGAAAAAGGTTTGAGCTAAGAACATACCACAATGGTTTGAAATATTTATTTTATTAGCCAAATCTAAATGCTAGGCAAAGCATATGGTTAGAATTTCTAAGCGAATATGACTTTGATATAAATCATATAAAGGGGAAAGAAAATAAATTGGTTGATGCACTCAGCACGAGGGTGCATGAACTACTTGCTACAACCATCAGCATGTATCAGACTGATGTTAAAAGAAAAATTTCGGAGGCTGCAAATACAGACCTGCAATACAAAGAATTGATAGAAAAATTACAACAAGGTAAGACACCACAGAACATGGATACTTATAATTTGGGAGTAGATGAAATACTGCTGCACAAGAAAAAAAATTTCATACCAAATGTCCAAGTCTTGAAACGTATAATTTTGCATGAGATGCATAATGTTCCTTATGCAGCGCACCCTAAATATCAAAAAACCATAGCAGCGTTCAAGAGCCAATAGTTTTGGCTAGGTATGAAGAGAAAGATAGCATAATACATCACAAGATGTATGGAATGCCAGAAAGTTAAAGAAGAATATAGGCACCCAGCAGGATTGTTGAAACCTTTGCCCATTCTTGAATGGAAGTGGGAAGTGGTGACAATGGATTTTATTACGGGATTGCCTAGATCATACAATCTACATGATTCGATTATTATGGTGGTGGTGGACAATATTACAAAATATGCCCATTTTACTCCACTGAAAACTACTCACGAGGCAACATATGTCACTGATATTTTCATGAATAAAGTGGCATGATTGCATAAAATTCCTAAAATGATTGTGTCTAACAAAGACCTGAAATTCACCTCGAATTTCTAGAAAGGATTGTTCAAAGGTATTGGGAAGAATCTGAACTTTAGTATAGCTTACCATCCTGAGTCTGATGGATAGGCAGAGAGGGTGAATAGAGTGATAGAAGATATGTTGAGAATGTATATGATGGATAAACCATCAAAATGGGAAGATTACCTACATTTAGTAGAATTTGCTTACAACAATGGGTATTAGGCATCATTGAAGATGAGCCCATTTTAAGAACTTTATGGAAGAAGGTGCAATACTCTAGTGAGCTGGGATAACCTAGCTGATAGAACAATAGTTGGGCCAGAGTTTCTCAAGGAGATGGAGGACCAAATGTTAAAAATTAAGCAGAATTTGAAAGCTTCCCAAGACAGACAAAAAAGTTATGCTGATAAAAACAGAATCCACAGAGAATTCGAAGTGGGTGATCATGTTTTCCTGAAGGTGAAAGCTAATAGGAGTTCCCTGAAGCTGGGAAGCTGCGCCAAGTTGACAGCCAGATTTTGTGGACCATTTGAAATCCTAGAGAGGATTGGTCTAGTTGCTTATATGATTGCATTGCCTACATCTATGTCTATTCATAATGTATTCCATGTATCATTGCTAAAGAAATACATACCTGATGCTAATCATGTTGTTGATTGGAATGTTATTCAGGTGGAGCAAGAAGGCGCTTTCCAAGTGCATCTAGTGCACATTTTGGACCAGAAAATCAAACAACTTTGGAATCACGCCATAGGGCTTGTAAAGGTTAAATGGACCTGGTACAGACTTGAAGATTCTACTTGGGAGCATGAGGATTCAATGCGGGCAGAATACCCGTATCTTTTTGAAAAAAATTGAAAATTTTGTTGTATATGGGTACATGATGCACTAAGGACAGTGCGTAAATAAAGGGAGGGGATTGTAATATCCCTCGGCTGAACCCAAATGCAAGTGTAATCCAAGTATATTTAAGTTAGTGAGTTGTTTAGAAATCATTTTTGTAATACCCCTTTCATGGCATGGTGCGCGCATATACTGCACAATAAAGTGATGTAGTGTGCACATTTATGGATACCGCGCGTAGTAACTAAAGTGCGTGCAACCTTAAAGATAGAGAACACAATGTGCAGTAACTAAAGTGCATGCAATATTAAGGTTAGTGAACCTTTATGTATATGATATGCATTATAGGCTGGTGAGCCAGTATTATAAGCCAAAATGCTTATGTTTTAGAATCAGGCTAGAGCGCCTAGATGTTAAAGGCCATTGCGCCTATTTTGTGTATGTCTCATGATTAATATAAAATACATTGCTTCACGCAGATCGACCACGATAAAAGAGAAGGGGGACTAGATTACACCAGTTAGGGAAAGGGAGGGCCAAAATTTAAGGAAAGGGCTAAGCGAGAGAGCTTAATCCGAAAAAACAAATAAATGAATATTAAATTAATATTTCTTTGAACATAAAGTATGGATAATTATTTTATCCTAAGTCCTAAAGAAGGGGACAAGTGTATCAGAAAATATTCCAACATGACAAGTGTCAAGTTGGATACATGCATACTTATTTCCGAGACTTAGTACCTCTAGGGGGGATCTTACCTTTTTTCTTTCGACTAGAGAACCATTATTGGGGGGGAAATCATCATCTCTACCAGGAATCCATGACCATTTCTTTGCACAGTCATTGAGCTATCCTCATACTTTCCTATCACTATACATGAACTTGTTTCCATAGCCATTTTCTTGTTGGTGTACCTGTCAGCTTGGGAGCGGGATTTAAGAGGTGGGTTGTCAGGCCCGTGAGCCATTCTCTGAGTGAGAGAATTGGTGGGGATCGAATTCCTGAAGGTGCTAAACTACAACTACAGTTATCTAAGACTTACGGTCCAGCCTGTTGTTGAAGCCCTGGAAGGGAAGTGGGGCAACTGAAGGACTATTGAGCAGAGAAGGGGGACACTTCCTTGGGTGGGACAAGCATGTGGGGAATGAGAGGTTGTAGGCTATCGGTTGAGTGAGCACCTGAGATGTAGTCTTTCCTATTAACCGTGAACCTTTAGCCTGGTTAGGAATCCCTTACCCGGGTGGAGTCTAGTCCCAACTTGGGGGTGACTCACTGTTGAGAGTGATGAACAGTGTAGTCTAAGGCTGGGAGGTTTATGGACGGTCTGCACGTAGTTGGTGACATTCTTACCAATATAAGTATCGGCTCCATGATGAATATACATGTTGTATTGTTATTTATCTGTTAATTTGTGGGTTTTATTGCATGTGTGAGCATATTTGTCTGTATGTTTAAGGGTATACCCCTGTGTACGTTGTATGTCTGTGTTTACTGTTAATACATTCTGAAAATCATATATTCAAAGAATGAAACTATTTGTTTATGTTTTATATGTGAAGCTTCCACTAGAGGGTTTTATGTATATGTTTAATTGCATGCAGTTCAGTATGTATGTATGCCTGTGTGTGTATATACATATTTAAAAAGAAAAATTATGTGACATACCTCAGTTGGATACTGGGTTGTTACCTTATGTTGTCAGAACTAACTTAAGTGTCTAAGTAGTGACGTTCCCCATCCTGTTGGTGGCCAGGGAGGTTCGTTACAACTTGACTAGAAGAAGGAATGAAGTAAGGAAGGGAAACATATTTGAAAATATGGAAGCTCAGAGCTAAAGTTGTGAGAAGAAGAGACACCTTCAGAAGTGGGTGAAGAAGACTGGATAACCAGAGTAGAATGGAATCCTTAAAGGAGGTTCAAGTGTGTCATCTATTGAAGCATACGTGGGTGACAATGGTATCAGTTGTGTACATACACAGGTTGACCTTGAATAGGCTACGTACATACGTGAGATGTCTATTCAGCAAGCCTCGTATATGTGGTAAAGCTTAGGGAAAAGGGATATGCATAGGGGTTGTAGCTTGATGTGATGGTATAACTCTGTGATGCAGGGTCTAACATGGTTTTTTGTGGGTTCTGACATTGTTTGCTACAGGTTTTCATGATTCTATACTGGATTATGTAATGTGATGATAAAAAATAATGAAGGGCTATCTTGGATGCATGGCACTAACCCATGAGTATAGATTGAGGCTATTTCTATTGAAGAACAATGCTAGGTATGAAAGTGAAGTTATGTCACCTTGGTCATGTGCTATATCATGATGATGCTAGCTAGAGATGTAATTGATCTATTTGAAGCATACTACTAGTAAATGTATTGATGGATGCTTAGTATTTACTGTAGTGAATGGAGGATTAATGTTGATCTATTGGGGTACATGGCTGGTACATATTTTGAGTTTCATTGACATACCTTATGATGTAGTATTGGAAGCTTACTTGATGCATGAATTTGGCATATGGTTGGACTACATATTGGTACATGTAGTTGATGAGTTGATTAGGTGATCATGTTGTACATCATTGATGAGTCTATAGTTGATGCATGATTGGTACACTTCTAGTACATTGGTAGAGGCACCTACTAGCAGATTGATTGACACATGTTTTGCAGTGGACTTGGCATATATGTGTGAGGATTCATCTTGTTGTAGTATTGATGAATGGTTGATGTAATTTCTTGGTACAATTGGTGATTCATGTTTAGTGAATGTTTGATACACTCATAGATGGTATATGTTTGGATGATAGTACTTGGATAAAAGTACACCATTGGTAGATTCACATGGTTGGCATATTGATATATGCACATGGTTGGCATGTTGTTCGAGGCATATGATTGGTATAATATTGGCACACATTTTGGTACATGATGTATGTGTTCATTCATTGACTTATATTTTTCTTCATGATGGTTGGTATGGCATGAATTTGATGCATGGACAGGTCCAATAATCATCATGTGGTAGCATATTGTTCATTTTGCAGAAAAGATAGGGTGAGACATACCCATAGGGGGATTCATTCTTCTTCCCATGACTCCAGGAGGATATATTTATCAAATGAAAAGATAAATACTTGAGAGAGAACCCCATCTTTGAAGAAAGAGAACAGAGGCACAATTCCAAGGGGAGAGATGGTCACAGGGGGATTATGAGTGATGTATCTTCATCATTACATGAGAGTGAGATCCCTTGTTTAAAAGGGGAGAGATTATTCAAAGGAATATCAAAGGAATTCAGATAGGGGAATCAGCCCCAGGGAGAGATAGTCACGAAATTCAAGCAGGGGGAGCAACCCCAAGAGGATAATAACCCTTTGACATTGATGTCAAAGGGGGAGAGATAGTCACATTGATGTGATTGATGATTATTGATGGGGAGAGATAGTCACATTGACTATTGATGTAGAGCATGACTTATCTAAATGTTGACATCAATAATTGGTAATAGGTGTTGACATCAATGTTGGTATTGCCATCAATGCCAAAGGGGGAGATTTTTGGATCATGTTGTCATTGATGCCAATGGTTTGATTGATTGATATCAAAGGATTGATGTCAAGTGATTGATTGATTGATTGTTGTGAATGGATAGATGTCAAGTGGAATCATACCCATATGATGTCATGCATAGATGAAGATGGATCAATGAGTTTTCATTGATATGATGCATTGTTGGATTGATGGAAAGATGAATCATTATTGTCTTATCATAGTTGGTAAGGTGCAGAAATGGATGAACTCCAAAGTGGTCCTCTTATGGTGAAATCCCTCAAACGAAGACACTTTGCGGTTGAGTTATCCTTGAAGTATGGTTGGAGAACCCATGCTTATATGTGGAATAATGAGATGAAGATCATGGTTGGAAAACCCATGCTAATGCATCTTTTGAAGAGCATCTTTGGTGTGGATATCTTGTGTATATTTTGTGTGTATATATTGAGCATGATTGAAGATCTATTTTGAGAGAGAGAGAGTATGGAGGATCTCATGAACGCATCAAATTTTCGGCATGTTTGAGATCTTGACGGAAAAAGTCTCAGAGGTTTAGAAACTCTAGTTTCTGAGGTGTACACAGGATACAATGGGACAAGACACATACATACACAGGCTGTATGAAGACAGGGCATGTACAGTGGATGAAGAGATGGAGATTGGTGTTTGAGCTGATGACTAGTTGTTGAATATTGAAACAGGTTCTAGATATACATTCTATGGGCTCACATCTGCCATAGAAACTCGGGTATGGTTATAGTTTTGTCTTGATGGATACTATTTCTTATTGTGTGGTGAATTCTTAAGGAATTCTTGATATGTTTTTTGTGATGTGGTTCGTGTTGGATGATAGAGTGAGAAACACTCTTATGATTTAGTGCTAATATGATTGCTATGGTATGTTGATTGCTTATACATGATTGAGTAGCATTCATATTGTATGGTTGAGAAGCATGAGTTATTTTTTGGATAGCTTGCATGTATTGTGATTGGTTATGAGTCATAATGGATAGTAAGAGATAGAAGAGAATGATGAATTGGTTGCAGAGGATCTGAGTTGATCTTCAAGAGAAAACCATAAGATATCATACGTGATACGCAAGTTGTAGTACAGAATGATTATGTTCATATGCGAGTTGTAGTGATCAAGGGCATGTATATACACGAGATGAACTACTGATAGGTCATGTACATGTTGTAGATTGATCTTTATTGAGGATTTTTGCCTCATCTCAGTTGGTGTTGAGTGTGTAAGTTGAGTCTTGCATTATAAAGATGGTTTGAGCTAGCCTTCTCATCTCTGTGAAAGTACTTGTGGGTAACACTGTCAGCTCTGGTCACCATGTCAAGGTAGTGTCCTCTGGTTATCCCTTGAATAAAAAGAAAAAGAAGAAGAAAAAGAAAAGAAAAGAAAAGAATAAAGGAAAGAACGGGCTTGGAAAAATTGCATCCATGACAGGTACAACTCACCTTCTACGAAGGCACCCACAGATAAAATAATGCATCCCTGGCTCTCACTTCACCCACATGTCTGTAAATCCCCTAGACACATCACCTCACTTACATGTCTTAGATGAAACCTTCCAGGAAAATTTTCCTTGCTTGTGGATACTAGCCCAATAGGACGTCTTGTCTTTTTCTCCAGTATTGTACTGTAGGTTTTTGTAATGTCTTTGAGATATTGACTGATGTATTAGGGTCTTATGCATATGTTTGATAATATTGATGATGAAAAATGATTAACATTGCTATGATCCCAGTGACTGATGATCCCATGGAGGGTGTAGCTTCTGATGTGCAGGATCATGCCTGACGGACAAGTACCATTTGGACCAGTACACATGGGGAGATGATCTGTTTGGACCTCCATGGGGCTAAAGAGCCCACCAAATGGATGTTGAGACCCCATCAGGGGGCAATACAAGACAATGGTTGATTAGGGTCTCGCACCGAAGAAGAAGAGGAAGTTCCATCAGAGGCACTTTGGCGGAGCTTGGCCTAGGGGGAATGACCCCTTTTTAGTGGAACGTTGGCCTTAGGAGGCTCAGGATTCCGCCATCCTCACCATGATGTCATCCAACTTCATGGACATTCATGGAGGCAGATTGGGCAGCAGTGGCACGTGTGGCATGCTGGAGAGGCCCCAAGGGGGTTAATGTTTTTCTCCTAGATGTCTCATCTGTCCTAAAAGGGGCTAACGCCTCCCTTGAAGGGGATTTTACCTTTTTACTATCTCAGTTAGGGTTTTAATTTGACAATTTAATGTAAAAAGCAATATTATGGCCTTGTCGGCTTTTTTATGACTTGAAATTTAATTAAGGTCATTGATATAGTATATATTGAGGAGTTTTAGCCTCATTTTAACATAAAACATCACTCACTCATTAGTGAGGTCTGATTTTTTCACCCTACTTGGGTAATTTTTCTGGTTTAAGTGAGGCGCACTTGTTGAAGGAAGGCATTTCTTGGCATTTTTGGCATTTCTGTTGAAGGAAGGTTTAGAACTAGGGTTTGCATGCTATTTCATGGTGATATGTAAGTGATTTTTTCTGAAAAAATTCTTGATTGAATGGTTGTAGTCTTATATTCTTGCATATGTTTATAATTTGCTAATCTAAAAACCCTAGGTGACAAGAACACAAGTAGGTCCTTGTTTCATGTCCCCTAAAAGATAAATTTTCAGCCATTGAAGAAGGAAGAAATAGCCTAGCTATAGATACACTCTTATTGCTTCTTCCTCCTGAGCTAGCCGTACTTTCAAAAGTCAAGAAGGAGGAGACATCCCAGGCCTAGGTTACCTACACCTAGGGCCATCCTTCTTCTAGGGTTTAGTGATAGAGCCTTGCTATAACAACACTCTCCCTCACTGCACTCTCTTGTCTTGATTTATCTTCTTGCTAGCCGTTATTTCCAAGTTAACCTAAGGAAGGAGGAGAGAGCACGAGGCCTTGATTTAGAAACACTAGAGTGGCCCTCTCTCCCCTAGGGTTTTGATTCTGAAGCCCTGCCATAACATCACTTCAGAACTCTTCCCTCCAGTCCTTTGCCATCCTCCTTCAACCCTTGCGTCCTTTCTTAAATTGAATCCATAAACCCAAAGGCACTGATCTTAGACCTCCATATTTGAAGTGAAAGTGATCAAACAAACTCTCAAACTATTTTCTAAATTGAAACCCTAACTAAACTGCTAACCCTAATTTGTTGATGTCATACCTAGAATATTTCATCTTATGCAACAACGTTTCATTTTTATAAGGAATTAAATGGTGTTTAAAGAATTTATTGAATGAGGGATTGATTAGATACATTGATTGCTACATCATCTTGATATTTATTGGTGGAGTGATATTATTTCATTGTTGTACTAACAAACATTGACTTCGTCAATATTTATTGTTATAATTGCATACATATTGATATCAAATAGTCTTATGAAGAACTAACCCATTGAATCATAGCTTGCATATATTGGTTTGTTTTGCTTTGTTTCGGGAAGGTGTTCTTCTTTGGGCCTTCACTTCATTATTGGTTGTTTAGCTAGGACTATCTGTTTTGATGGTGACCTGTGAAGGGGGAACTTTACTTTGACTTTTAAACTTTTGCCTCTTCAAAACTCCAGGTTACTGGGGACGTCTCCCCTGGGTCTAACCTCCCTAAAGAGAAAGAACCTCCCCATCGTGGTGACATTGGGTGGGATAGGTTATTGTTACGCTAGTTTGGCCTTCTATTTCATAGCCATTTGACCTAGCTATAAACTCTGCGATAACATTTTGGCATCATTGCTAGGGAAGACTAAGTCAATTCTCCTCAAGATGACACTTTTTTGTAAGCCTTACCTCAAAGGCCTTATCTTACAAGCTTACCTGGTGACTCCACTAGGGTGTTTTCCCTTTTCTTTGATGATTTCAAGAAAATCATCTAGCGACTCCACAAATAGCTAATGACGACCCGTAGTGGGTGTCAGTATATACTTTCATCTACTACTATGACCTCCACAAATCCTGTCACCCCTGTAAGTTCTCCCAAGTGGTCTCATAAA
>JZKD02S2334069.1:373737-397821 GCA_000966675.3 Picea glauca
CATGAGGTAAGTTGTTGTGATTTATATGAAAAATGTTCTTTCAATTTGTTGTTGTACTTAATGACATGTGTTTTACTTGTAATGTAATATATATTATGTTATAATGTTGAACCATGTTATTTTTTTGTATCATGATCTATAGATGGTTATCATTGAAAGATATCCATGAAGATGATATAAAGTATTGGAAGAGATAAATTCCTCATCTAATGTGTGAAATGTAAAAGTATCTACCTCCAACATTTTTTAATGCATAAGAACACTACCTCATACACCTAGTTAAGGAGATTGAAATGTGTGGACCTGTACACACGAGCTCAATGTGGATGGTGGAGAGGAACCTGAAATCATTGAAGGATTTGGTTAGACAAAGAGATTGCCTGGGGTTTCTATGGTGGAGGGGTATATGTTATATCAATACATGGTGTATATTAGTCAGTATCTTTCTAAATTAGGAGTGCCAACTATGCATGCAGTGGATCACATTTGGGATGTGAACTCCATAAAAAAATTTCAAGTTCAGGAGAACCTATTGGGGAAAGGTAGAATGGAAAAAATGAGTGGTAATATATTAATAATTGTGGAGATTTATATTAATATATACAATTGTTTTTTGTGTGTATATTATAATACTCATTAATATATTGATATCTATTATTTAATAAATTATTAATATTTACCATGGTTATAACTAATATTTAATATTGGTGAATTATGATTTTTTGATTTAGTTTCTCAAGATTGGGATGCACTACATTTATACATTGCAAACAATATCGACTAGATGAATGTATGGATTGACAGATGTAAACAACATCATGGTGGTAGGTTATCATGGCAACAACTTTCTGGATTGGTTAGAGAAGCTCATCATAAAAGTGATGCCAATGTTGTGTGGAGGGAAATTGATTAGAATATGGTTTGAAAGGTGGACAAGAATGCAAATTCACCCATTTTATTCAGTTATTTTATATTATATTAATGTCATTATAGGTGTGTATTTTTCAGATACTTTCCAATTTATATAAATATGTTTATTAATTGAAAATTCATATTTTACATGTCTGGCATATTGCATTTGAAACACCACAAGGCTACATGGTGCAATGGCCATAAATTTTGCATCAAACATTTGGATGAAACCAGGAAAAAATCTAATAGTGGGATAACTACAGTATTCCAGGCCACTAATGTTTCTTCTAGGAGCGAAAGACATCCATGAGAATATGAAAATAGATACTATGGGTATTTGAATGATATACTTGGTTGTGACTTTAATTCATTCAAATTAGTTCTATTCGACGCCAAATGGTATAGATTATGAATGCATGAACACGATGAGGAAATAACTGGTATTCAACATGCCAATCGATTTCTGATGATTAAAACAATGATGTTTGAAAGATAAAATGATCGCTATGTTTTTCCAATCCAATGTGAAAATGAATTTTACTCCAACATTATAGCTAAGAGGGATTGATCATTTTTTGTTAGATATTATCCAAGAGGAAGGCCAGTTAAGTATACTCATGTAAAGGAAGAATATGATATTAAAGAAGAAGAGGATGCACCAAATTAGACATAGTCGGAAGATCATAGGTTGACAGAAAAAGAAGATGAACTAGGTGTAGGAGACATTAATGCAGTTCTTGATGATTATGTTGATGAAAATATGCTTGAAAATGGCATTGTTGATGATGATATCATCAATTCTTTTAACACCATTTCAGAACCAAATGATGATAAAAATGTCAAGTTCGATGAATAAGAAGATTCAGAAAAAGGATGATATAGATGTTGAGTTGGATTAGGTACGTAACTATATATTTTAATTTGTATGAATTATTCTCTTAAAATAATTTACTTATGTCATGGGTTAATTACATGTTTTTAAGTTTTATGTGACTTTTTTTTTATATATTGTATTTTTACATGTTTAATTATTATGTGAAACATGAAAATAGTCACCATACAAGAGTACATGGTAAAATGAAAATATCATTTACAAACACATAATTTCATTTACCTTCATTAATTTTTGTTTGGGTAGTTTCTATGCATGAATCTTACTATGTTTCTTTCAATTATTTTCTATTTTATAGATTGGGTATTGGGGAATTAAGAGTGACGTGAGGGGGAGGGGACAGGCCATGTGAGATTACACCTTCACGTGGTTGGCCTTGTTCAGTAGAGGATAACTTATTATTGAAACCAAGAGAAGATCATTCATATGTATACTATGATGATTGTACATATCATCATTTTTGTCATAGTATTACATCAATGAACTTTTGATGAACATGTTTGTCATTTCTATAACATCTTAGTTGAAACTATTTGAAAACATGAGACTTTGTCCCATGAGTTATGTGGAAATAATAAGGTGTTATATGATATTTCATATTTAAATAATGATTACATACTAAAATATATCTAAAATATTGTACCAAAAAATTACTTAGATGAGAGAAAAAATCAAAGACAAAAAATATCAAATTCCTATTTATCAACGTTATTGCATTCCCTTGCAGTAATTTAATATGAAAGAACGTGTGTTTCCAAACTAAAATATGAATCACACACCCACTCTATATATCTGTAGATCCAGGCCTCATTTCGTTCAAACTTTCTTAGATTAATGTCGTGCATCAAATTCCCAGCAATATAGCCATCGTCATGGTTGTGCTCTTTATTTTCATCACCTATGTTGTTCAAAACCAACATCATGCCAATTATGCCCATGCGTTTGGTGCCAAGAAGAAGGAGCTAGAGAGAATTTTGTATTTAAATAATGATTTCGTACTAATAGCCTTTAATTTATGGAGGAAATAAGTACTTAGATGAGAGAAAAAAATAAAGACAAGAAATAACTGATGAAACTTGTGCAATTTATATCAACTAGTAATTGTTTACCGAAATTAGTATATGTCCTTGAAGTACTAATGTTGGAACATGTGTGTTGAACGAATCTTAAAAGGAACAATTAAAAGACATTTACTAGGACTAGACATGTGGAACATTGACCTGTGAATGGGGCCAATGTTGATTTTTTTTTTAAATTGTTTATGTATGCTCTTAAATTTGACATGGATAGACTATTCACATGCCTTAATGATATGGGAGGATTTCTAGAGTCAAATATGACTCACACACCGACTTATTTCCATTACAAATTCATCATGTTAACCATAAGCCCTATTTTTCTTTCAAAGTACACAAATTGGTTGACACAAGTTTTAATTTTACATCAACCTTTTTTCATTTTTCTTTCAGGTTCTACATTATATATACAATGTACGTGTGTCATAGTTGTGATGAAAAATCCCTCTTTCCATTCATTGTTTAATAAACCCCATAAAAATATGCATGTCAAGATGGTGTTGTATCAATGTTGTTAAGTATTTCATGCGTCGATGGCATCATTATGGTGTCATGGTAGTGTCATATTTAAATATCATTATGGTGTTATGGTAGTGTCATATTTAAATATCATTATGGTGTCATGGTAGTGTTAGATTTAAATATGCATGCACTGATCCCAGCCTCATTTCTTTCCAAATTTCTCGAATTCATGTTGTGCATAGAACTCCCAACAATATAACCATCGTCATGGTTGTGCTCTTTATTTTCGTCGCCTATGTTGTTCAAAACCAACATCATGCCAATTATGCCCATGTGTTTGGTGGCAAGAATAAGGTGCTAGAGATCATTTTGTATTTAAATAATGATTTCATACTAATAGCCTTTAATATATGGAGGAAAGAAGTACTTAGATGAGAGAAAAAAATAAAGACAAGAAATAACTGATGAATCTTGTGCAATTTATATCAACTAGTACTTGTTTACCAAAATTATTATATGTCCTTGAAGTACTAATGATGGAACAAGTGTGCTAAATGAATCTTAAAAGGAATAACAAAAAGACATTGTACTAGGACTAGACATGTGAAATAGTGACCTGTGAATGGGGCCAACGTTGAAATTTTTTCAAATTGTTTATGTATGCTCTTAAATTTGACATGGATAGATTATTTGCATGCCTTAACAATATGGGAGGGTTTCTAGAGTCAAATATTACTCACACACTAACTTATTTCCATTAAAAATTCATCATGTTAACCATAAGACCTATTTTTGTTTCAAAGTACACAAATTGGTTGACAGAGGTTTTAAGTTTGCATTAGTCTTTTTTTATTTTTCTTTCAGGTTATACATTGTATATACAATGTATGTGTGTCATAGTTGTGATGAAAAATCCCTCTTTCCATTCATTTTTTAATAAACCCCATAAAAATACGCATGTTGAGATGGTGTTGTATCAATGTTATTAAGTATTGCATGCGTCGATGGCATCATTATGGTGTCATGGTAGTGTCATATTTAAATATCATTATGGTGTTATGGTAGTGTCAGATTTAAATATCATTATGGTGTCATGGTAGTGTCAGATTTAAATATGCGTGCATTGATGATATGGGAGGGTTTCCAAACTCAAAGATGACTCGCACACCCACTCTATATATCTGATCCCGACCTCATTTCGTTCAAACTTTCTCGAATTCATGTCTTGCATGGAACTCCCAACAATATACCCATCGTCATTGTCATGCTCTTTATTTTCATTGCCTATGCTGTTAAAAACCAACATCATCCTAATTGGGCCCATGCATTTGGTGGAAACAAGAAGGCTCTAGAGGAAATTTCATGTTAAAATAATGATTTCGTACTAATAGTCTTTAATTTATGGAGAAAATGAGTTCTTAGATGAGAGAAAAAAACAAAGACAAGAAATAATCGATGAATATTGTGAAATTTATATCAACTAGCACCTGTGAATCGATGTTATTACATTTCCTTGCAGTACTATATGTGGGAACGTGTGTGTTGAACGAATTTTAAAAGGAACAATGAAAACAAATTGTAGTAGGACTAGACGTGGGAAAAAATGACCTGTGAATTGGTCCAATGTTTTATTTTTTTCCAATTGTTTCTGTATGCACTGAAATTTGACATGGATAGACTATTCACATGCCTTAAAAATATGGGAGGGTTTTTGGACACAAATATGAATCACACACCCACTTTTTTCCATCATCAATTCATCATGTAAACCATACATCCTATTTTTGTTTCAAAGTACACAAATTGGTTCACACAAGTTTTAAGTTTGCATCAACCTTTTTTCATTTTTATTTCAGGTTCTACATTGAATATACATTGTATGTGTGTCATAGTTGTGATGAAAAATCACTCTTTTCATTCATTGTTTAATCAAAACCATAAAAATATGCATGTCGAGATGGTGTTGTATCAATGTCGCTAAGTATTTCATGTGTCAATGGCATCATTATGGTGTCATTGTAGTGTCAGATTTGAATATCATTATGGTGTCATGGTAGTGTCAGATTTAAATATGCATGAATTGATGATATGGGATGGTTTCCAAACTCAAAGATGACTGATGCACCCACTCTATATATTTGATCTGAGCCTTGTTTCGTTTGAACTTTCATGATTAATGTCATGCATGGAACTTTAAACAATATGCCCATCGTCATGGTCATGCTCTTTATTTTCATCGCCTATATTGTTCAAAACCAATATCATCCCAATTAGGCCCATGGCTTTCGTGGAAAGAATAAGGTGCTAGAGGGAATTTCATATTTAAATAATTCTTTCATACTAACAATCTTTAATTTATGGAGCAAAGAAGTACTTATATGAGAGAAAAAAGAAAAGACAAGAAATAACTGATGAATCTTGTGAAATTTATATCAACTAGTACTTTTTCATCGATGTTTTTACATGTCCTTGCAATACTAGATGCGGGAACATGTGTGTCGAATGAATTTTGAAGGGAACAACGAAAATACATTGTACTAGGACTAGACATGGGCAACATTGACTTGTGATTGGGGACAATGTTGAAATTTTTTTAAATTATTTTTGTATGCACTAAAATTTGACATGGATAGACTATTCACATGCCTTAACTATATGGGAGGGTTTCTAGACTCAAATATGAGTCAAAAATTCAGTTGTTTCCATCATCAATTCATCATGTAAACCATAAACCCTATTTTATTTCAAAGTACACAAATTGGTTAACACAAGTTTTAAGTTTTCATCATCCTTTATTCATTTTTCTTTCAAGTTATACATTTTATATACAATGTATGTGTGTCATAGTTGTGATGAAAAATCCTTCTTTTCATTCATTGTTTAATCAACACCATAAAGATATGCATGTCAAGATGGTGTTGTATCAATGTCACTAAAAATACCTCTTTTCATTCATTGTTTAATCAACACCATAAAAATATTCGCTTCCATAAATATAATTGTTGAGGTAACTAAAGCTAGTATAATTTGAAAGAGGATCATTGAAACACAACAATAGATATTTCCAAAGATATTTCTTGCAAAGAGAAATTCTTTTCACCAATCTTATGTCATACTAGTGACTGGTCTCCATCGAACCTTTGTCCCCACTTTACACTTCATAGAAGACATTTAAGATGAGTTTGAATCACCACTTGGGAGGCCATTGGAGGATTCTTAAAATTATATTTCAATCTATCATTAATGACTTTTGAAACATGTTTGAAACCCAAATCATATGAGTTTACAATTTTTTCCAATGCATACTTTTATTATCATCATCGTCGACAAGTTTCTATGTTTGATTCTTACTATATTGTTTCTTTCAACTATTTTATATAAGTAGATAAATTGGGTTTTGGGGAATTGAGAGTGATGTGATGATGAAGGCCCAAACTACTATCCTTACGAAATTCCAATCATAGAATGGTCAAGAAGGAATGAAAAGGGAGATCAAATGATGGAGGAAACCTATATACTAGGGGAGGTGATACTACCAAATACTCTTTCTATTAAGGAACATTGACTGGAAGAGGTTCTTTCAGACAAACAATTTCATACTTCAAATAAACCTTTAAAAAGAAGGGAAGTATCATTCTAGCATTCAAGGATTTAGAGGATAGTTCTACATAATATTACGGAATGAGAGGGGGTGATTCTATTATAACCATATCTCATCGGCATTATCAATTAACATATGCTTTTCATAAGAAAAAGAAAAAGAAAAGGAGACTTTAGGGGAGGGAGGAATGGACCTAGATCAAAATGTGAGACAGGTGAAGTCTATTCAAGGGATAAAGTCTACTTACATATAATATAAAAAAAATCATATGAAGGAGTTCCCTCTAGCATACAATAATGCATCAAGGAGGCCCTTAAAGTAGGTATGGCCTATCAAAAGAGGAAGAAATGTTATATCTCTTCATAAGTATAAGGGTATGAGAGAACCTGGAAGAAGAAATCCCTTAAGAGTTTAGTATATAAGTATAGAATGATAAAAAAATTTACTCAAGAAAATATGTTATGGTAGGGATATGTGATAGGTCCAATAAAAATACTCTTTCCATGATGAAAGATTTTCACTTCTAATGGAAGAGGAATATCAAACAATTTAGCAGTGGGAAGGAACTCATCATATCAAATTAAACATCACCTCTTCCTATACCCAACCATCATTTTCTCATTATAGATTTGGGATCTCAATAAGAAGGTAATCTTTGTTAATTGTTGTGGGCTTAGTCATAGTAGGAAATATCATTTATTAAATAATATAATTGGTAGGTCCTTCTCGTATTAGGATGTGGTATGTGGTGGGGGGTATTGAATTTAGTTATGAATGTAGTTGAGATATGGAGTGAAGGGAGAAGGTAAGAGGATTTAGTAGGATTTTTTTCTTATATTATTGAACATAAATGTTTGGTGAATGTGGAACCTTTGGAGCTCAAGAAAACATGGAGAAATAAGACAACAAGAGTAGAGGCCTTGGAAAATATAATGGATAGGGTTTTTTTTTCATATGGGTTGTTGAGAGGCTTAGGATGGCACATAATCTAGGTAGGTATAGAAATAAACTCTTACTATCTTCCCATTATACTTAAAATAAAATCAAAGGTTACGAAGTGCCCTTCCCCTTTTAAACTTAATGTATTTTGGTTGGAAAATGAAAAATACACAAGTATGGTAATCAAAGAATGGAAGTCTTATGAATTGGGGTCTAAGTATTTTTCTATGCATGGTTTTTAGGAGAAATCTAAATAACACGAAGACACTAACAAAGGAGTAGGTCCGCAAATAAACATTGAAGAAAAATAAATATCAGAGGAAATTGAGTCTCAATTGGAAGAACTTTATTATCAATTAAGGATAGGAAAGGTGTTTGAAGACATTATAAAGAAGTAGGAGAAATGGAGCAAGAAAGATCAATTTTGTTGGAATGAGGTGAAGATTTCTAGAGACAAAAACATCATGCTACATTGTTGAGGGAAGGACACAAAAATACAAAGCTTTTCCATCATGTAGCCCGGGCCAAAAATACCTAAAAAAAATATGGGGAATCAAAGATGCTAATGCAGTAAAACATTCAGGCTTTGAGATTGAAGAGAGAGAATGTACATTGCTATGAAATAAAAAAAGAACCTGGAAGGGAAATTATGAACATTCTATCTAAATTCAATATGCTTGTAAGCTAGGAACAAAATGGAAATTATTGGATCTAGTTGATAAATATGAAATAATTAAGTACTAGATTCTTTCTAGCAAGATAAGGTGAAAAGAACAAAGAATTGGCCCATCAAATTATTAAAAATATTTTTTGATGCTATCGAGAAGAATCTTCTTGAGGTGGTTGAGAAGTCTAGAAGAAGTGGAAAAAATATCAGATATTTCTATTTGACATTCATTGCAAATATTCCAAACTAATTTAACCCTCCACCTCTTACTCATTTAGTCCAATATGCTTATGTAATGGAATCTACATGATCATAGCCAAGGTTAATGTGATGAGATTGAAGCCAATATTAAAAGACATTATTGTGGAATAGTTTTCTTTTTTAATGCAGTTGGAGTTGCATAGGAGGCTCTAAACTCAATAAATTAAAAAGAGAATGCCATCTTTCATTACAAAACTAGATCTCTTAAAGGCTCGTGAAAAAGTTACATGGACCCATTTAGGATTATCCATGTTACAAATAGGCTTCATTATTCCAATTTGAAATTGGATAGAAGATAGTTATTCCAATGTATCTTTCATAGATCTGATAATGGGGGTGTAACATCTCGCTCTTGTGCGCACTGTGCAGACTTATTTTTTGAGGACACTTGCATGCAAGTGATCCGGGTCATTATACTATCATTTGTTTGATTATGATTATGAGACATTGTGGATTTGATGTTATGTTATTTTTGTTGTATTTACATCAACATGTGCTATTGACTGGGTTCTCCTGAGTGTGCAAGACTCTGGATGTTGAGGATGTTGAGGCATCAATGAAACTCTGTGGACTTTGGATCGAGTCAGGGAGTGGACTACTAGGGTTTGAATGTTGTTTATGTGACATATGTACATACGATTATATGTTATGATATTGATTATTATTGCTGACATAATTCGTTGATGGATGCAAGATGACGATATCTTGTCGACCATACTCACATTTGGAGTAGAGGGGTCACACACATCAACCAGAGACACTGAGGGAGAGGTGTGGTAGAAGCCCCACCACAACCTACTAGCACTCTCATCGTGTCTCGAACTATAGTTTAATGATTAACTAGTTCGAGAAGACCCGGGATGACGTGAGGGTAGACTATTACAACTGCACATGATGATTGTAAGGGGCACACAATAAGGCAAGGTCCTTATTCCTTAGAGGCCCTTAGTCTCCCATAATATCACCTGATGGAGTATTGACTCCAGGGGTTTGATGTCTACCAAATTCAGTCAAGAGGTGAGTGGCACCCTTGGAGCATGTAGTGTGTCTTTAAGGGCATGCCACGCAAATAAAACGGAAAGAGGCAAGTGGCACCCTTGGAGTATGTAGTGCATCCTGAAGGGCACATCGTGATTTTAACTGGTAAGTTAATAAACCTAGTTCCTAGAAACTATTCCTCATTAGGACCTGGTCAGCCTTAAATAAATGATGTGATAAGTAAAGTTAATAACTGATTTTACCCCTAAGAACTGTCTCCAAGCCTACTGAATTGAAAACCTAGGTCTGAGTAGAACCTAGAACAAAAAAAACTAATTAGACATGTAACATGAATGGGGTAAAGAAAATTCAATCATTAATAATTAAAGTGGAAATTTTAATAAAGGTTTAATTAATAAAAGGGGTATTTGGTTGTTTTTGTCTAAACTTGCTCATTCTAAACTTAGTTGTAAAAAGGGGAAACTTTAAAAAAAATGGAAACTTTAAGAAAAGTGGGAAACCTAAAGAAAAGGGGAAACTTAAAGAAAAAGGGGAATGTCTAACTTAGTAAGGAATAAAGACTTTGAAACTTTCTATTTATGAACTCAACTAGGAATTAAGTAAGGCGCAAGTCATTTAAGAATTGTAAGGGAATAATGGGACACCGAGGAGTGTTTTTAGGAACGCTTTTGAGTGGGTGAGGGAAATAGGAATATTTAATTAATTAATAAATTCATTTCCTGGTGCAACTAGGGGATTGGGGTGACATGTGTATGAGGGAGGTTTTTCCTAATTAAATAAATGAAAAAAGAATCTAATGAGGGTTTTGGAAACTAATGACTAAGAGAGTCTATAAAAAGGCAGAGGAGGATTATGGATCACATCTGGCTTGCGTAAAGTTACGCTGCTGAAATTTCATCTTGACTAAACTTTCTCTTGTGGGAGTTGGGATACCCAACTCGAGTAACGAGTGGTAGCTCGACCTTGAGAGGAGAGTTGGGTGCTAGAATTCTCCGGTATTATGTACATGGCTCCTTTGTAGCTCGACGAGCTCAGGGGGAAGAAGAGTACCCCTAGAGTTGGATGGGAGGTATCGATGAGGTCTCATCGGTCAACAAGTCAGATTTGGATGCAGCGTGATTATAGGAGAATCACTTCTAGTTCTTCACATTTGGCTACAATACACATGTGAAAAAATGTATTGAATAATAACTCAATTTCTTGTTCACACATTTCCATATTGTCGAAAGCTCGCTTGCATAGATATTGTTAAAAGAAAAAGACTCATTTACCTATGCATATGAATTTTTATTTGGGTGATAGTGCATCGTTTGAAATTGCAAAAGGGTCACTAAATTTCTGTTTTTGAGATTTTTTTATTACTACAGTTTATTGTAGTTTCTGGTTCAGGTTGGGATTATTACTACATTTTTATTATTACTGAGGAAGAGTGTGTTTGGTTCTTGGGCCATTATTTTATTTTAATCTATGTTTTTATTGTGTTTAATACAAATAAATTGTGTTTTTATATTATGTCCCTTTATCCTTTAAGTTATTACTCGGTGCAGAAAAAGACTCGTTTATGTATGCATATGAACTTTTATCTAGGTGATAGTAAGCTGTTTGAAATTGCAAAAGGGTCACTAAATTTCTTTTTCTGAGATTTTTATTATTATTTCATTTTATTGTAGTTTCCGGTTTAGGTTGGGATTATTACTTTGTTTGTATTATTACCGAGGAAGACTATGTTTGGTTCTCAAGCCATTATTTTATTTTAATCTATGTTTTTATTGTTTTTAGTACAAGTAAATTGTGCTTTTATATTATGTCCCTTTATCCTTTAAGCTATTACTACGTGCCTGAGCAGTCGGCTAGGAGCAAACTCGGCTATCTTTCACTCCGCAGTTAAAGATTTAGATTGAAATTCCCTGCTTTCTTGTGCATCGATAATAAGTGTAGGATAATTTCTCTGGCCAACAAGGAATTCTCTCCTGGGAATTTATTCCCTTCATTGCTCTGCGATTAATGTTGTGATTTACTGTCTATATTTCATTTTTAATTTTCTCAGCAAATCCATTTCTTGTACAATGAATTTCCTTTTTCATTGCTTTGCGATTATTTTATTTTACTCTCTGCACAATTTATCTCTCAGGCTCAGGCTTAGGCTCACGCTCACCTCTGAGCCATCATCAAAACCTTGTCCTTTTTCATGTACTGTACGTCAAGGGGGAATTATGATCTGCGCTACTTGTTAGGTGATTTATATGTACTAAAAAAGACACTAAAATACCCTCAATTTAAATTGTCAACCCGAGGTAAGTAAAATTAGAGTTGTAGCAAAATATGTGCCAAAGGTAGAAGGCTTGTAGGAGTATGGTCTAACTAATGAAGATAGCTATCTAAGGTTGATCGATTTAAGAAAAACTATTGAATAAGAAAACCCTACTAAGAAATTGGAAACTAGGTAACCTAAGTATCTTTTGGCCAAGGATCGATGGATAGTTCCTAAGAAAGCAAGTAAAAACCCTATGTAAAGAAAACTAGTTCAACAATAAGCAATAAGAAACTATCTAAGCATATCAATAAGCAAATGATGAAATAAAACTATTTTAACTTGCCAACCTACATTCAATGGGCATCTACCCTATGAAAGTAATTAAATAAGCAAGTAATAAAAAGAACCTATCTAACCTATTAAATCAAATAAACAAGTAAGCAAGGACACCTAACTAATCTATTAAATAAAAAGACAAGTAAGCAAAGATGACTATCTATCCTACTAAAGAAAATGGACAAGTAAACAAAGAATTCTCACTGAACAACTATCTAGCCTAAGAGGCAAGTGGGCTAAATGCCTAATGAAAAACTATTTCTAATGCTTGGAAGGAGATCTAAATGCTCAATGCAATGCATGAAAGGAAATCTATTCTATTGAAATCAAGGAGAACTAAAAACTAAATGCTTTACCTTAATCTACGAAAACAAGAAACTATTTCTTCTAATCTACAAAAGAAAGAAACTAGCTTTAATCTTATGACACTCAAATATAATGTTGGTGGTTGTGTGAATGCATTCGGTGGTGACAGATGATATCTCAATGACACTTGACAACAAAGGACAATTCCAACGGTATAAACTTGACACTAATCTCAATGGAAAAATGAAAGGTATGGATTAAACAATCCAATGAAAATTTAGTCATAACATAAATAATGTTAAATACCCTGCATATTCATGTGCAAACCATCAACAACATAATGAGATCATCATTATTTAACTAAAAATTTAATTGCACTTTAATCTATGAAAAGGAATTGCGTAAAGGGAAACTATGCTATGTCTACTTTAATTATTCAAACTATAATAAGGAAATGAATTAAAAACATCAATTTAAACTATGATATTAAAAAGTAAATTGACAATTACATCAACCAAAAACTAAGAAAATGAAATCTATCTAAAACTGAAGTAAGAAACACCTATAACAAAAAATTGAAATGAAATCTATCCATCCATCAAAATCCCTGTCAAAGAAAACCCAGATAAGATTCTATTTTATTCTAATTAAAAATTTTGTTTTAAGCTTATTTATTAAATTATGAAAGAAAGCATAATCTAAATCCTAACTTGCACACGAGGTTATTCTAGGGACTTACAGATCCATTCCTAATCTACAAAACTAATTCATGCTAACATAATCCATCACACTAACCTACAAAAGAGCAATAAAACAATTAAATTATAGCAAGCTAATTAACACAATAAAACATGCATGTATAGAAAATAAAAGAACAATTTAAATGATGAAATACATAAACAACACACAGAGAATTACCAGAATTCTGGTGGGCCCCCCACCAAGTCGTGGTCAATCTCTAAAATCTCACCATGAGCTTAACAAGGAGAATCCACCACTAAATCTTCAAAACGCAGTTTTGACACAATTTCGGCAATGTAAAATATCAAAATGGAGAAAAAATGAATTTGTCTCTAATACGCTGGCTCTTCTACTTGGTTAACAATCTACTGAGCATCCTATCAGTATTTATAAGATTACAACCCAAGTGGTCAACCTCAGGACGGTTGAACCACTTCTAATTTCGTCAAATTACAATAAATGATGCCTTAACTGACAAAACAGAGAAAACCAATAATCGCCTTCTTTGGACAACCAAATTCGAGTTTTCAGGAGCGTAGTAGTTGGAGGGGGAAAGGATAAACAAAACCCATGTGCCCAATTTCTCCATCACTGGCCACCAATTCCATAACCGCCAACTCGCCTTGCGTTTGTGTGCAATACTGGGTGTTGGAACGAGTGTCGGATCGCGTGCCGGAACATGTGCCAGAACGAGTGTTGGATTAAGTGCCGAAACTAGAAAATGGTGTGTTTTTTCCCTGTAACACAAGAAAAATGTGAGTTAAATCTTGGAAGCATAAACAGATGATACATTATACTTGATTCAATCATTAAACATGAGTTACACATACCTTATGCCGATCATACCATTTTATCATAAAATTCTTCAAAAAGATCCTTTAAAAGATGAAAAACACATATGTACATGTGGAAAAAATGTATAATAACCGTCATGAAAATAATCATATCTCAGGCCCAACATTACCCCCACACCTAATATTTTGCAGGTCCCACTGCAAACAAAAAGAAATTGCCCTTTATGACTAACTTGCGAAGGAGGAGGTGGATTAGCTTTAGAAGCTTCTCCCTCTTGCCCGGGGGATTTTGACTTAGGATTTATGTGGTGTTTCAATTACATCCAGGGACTATTATTGGTGGCAGAAATATCATCAACCTAACGCTGTAGAGAATTCATCTTGGCTTGTAGGACAACATTATTATGGCGTAAATGACAAGTTAGTGTTTCATGCTCTCTAAGTTTGAACTAGAGGGTTTGGAGTTTTTGGAGGTTGTTGATGACATGTGAGGAAGCCTTGATATGTATATTCTAATCTTGATCCTTTAAACCATGAAAAACAACAATTTTACCTCTGCAAAATTAGTTCCAAAAGTGATTTCCCATAAGCGCAACAATTTTTGGCATGACGAAGTTGTGAAAAATAGGTATCAAAGTGACACCTGTAAATACGATATAGTAAAACATGTCTAAAAATTGAGAGAGTTTTTTGTTTTTGAATATGTCCTTGACAAAAACCTCTCTTGGTTTTCAAAAATTCATTTTCAGTTATTAGAAAAACACAAAACAAAAATATGACTAAAACAGGAAAAACAAAGTGTTCTATTTTCTGAAAAACTAGGCCTCTAAGATAATTGAATATATCCAAAACCATAACATATATTTAAAAAATGAGAGAAGTTATTGTTTTTTAATATTTCCTTGATAAAAACATCTCTATTTTTTCAAAACTTCACTTCCATCTGTTAGGAAAACACAAAAAGAAAATATGACTAAAATAGGAAAAACGGAGTATTTTATTTTCTGAAGGCATAGGCCTCGAAGATGATAGAATATATCCCAAACCATAAAGTATATTCACAAACTGAGAGAGATTATTTTATTTTGGTATTCTATTAACAAAAACCTCCTCCAGGTTTCAAAATTACATTCCCATTTGTTCATAATCCCAACTTGACGTTGGTTACTGAAAACTTGCAGAAGCGCAGCGTGCTCTTAGCAGAAGCGCAACATGGTCTTTGATATGGATTTTGGAGGCCTTCCCAGAGGATATTTGGGCTGAAAGTGGTATGGGTGGAAATTTTATGATGTCTTCTACACAATGGAACCATCAAGCACTGCAAATTCCTTCTCCAACCCTCCGAAAATTTGACATGAAGTCAAATTGTCCAAATGTGCTGAAAACCCTCCTATAGTGATTATATTTGGGGAATTTCTCTCAAATGATAAAACCTGTACATATACTGAAGGAGTATTTTGTTTATTGTTATATTATTGAAAAAAACCTCTTTCACTTTTGTCAAATTCATCTTCCTTAATTCAAAAACCAATTTCGAAGTAGAAATTTGATGAAGACAATTATCTGAAAATTTATGACAAGGAATGAAGATATGACCATGATGAAGATTTATGACCTTGGATGAGTGGAGGGAGTAGTAGGGAAAACTAGACACACCAATGAAAATTTTACAACCAAGATATGTCAAATTTTATTCGAGAATATTATTTTGAAAATATAACAATTTGACCTAATAACCCTATCAATCACATGAAAGAGAAAACTTGATCACGAGTGGCTGACAGACTGACAAATACTAACAAAAGCATTGGTTTGTACTAGTAGGCATGGTGAACAGGAGAATTGTTATTGTCTATCATAATATGTAAAAATTCAAACAACTGATCCTCTTTTCATAAACTTGGAATACATATGACAATAAGTATTCAGCAGTTGTAATCATTATGTATTTGTCACAAAGAGTAGTTAAGTATAAGTAGTCTTCTATAGAATAAACATAAAAATGCACAGAATCTTATAAAACACATGATGATGTCAGGAATATATAATTTATCATACCAATACAAACAACTGCTGATATAATATCCCAAGACTTTGTAAAAAGACAATATGATGGAATTTTTACAGAAATCCTACTTCCTCTTCTCATTGGTTTGCTATAAAAATGGGCAATGCTTAGCATTTATAGATCGGGAAAATTCCCCCCAGAATCAAGATATGGAACGTCCTCATGCCATGAATTAGCAATAGGCTTCATGGTATTCATGCTCGATGAGGTTGTAGGGGTATCAACAAGTTTCTCCGATAAAGGAATAGCTTGAACATGAGGGTTTGGGTGGAGTAACAGTCCCTAGATCAAGAGTCTTCTTGCTAGTCTTGATTGTAAGATGAGGGTTTGCAAATTGGTGAATGAACTCATCCCAAGTTTTCCCCTCTTTTTCCAACTCGGCTAAGATAGGTATTTTGATAAGGCTATCGTGAAATAGGTTTTTATGGGGATTGGTTACATCCTTCCTCACTTGGGAAAACATCCTATCAAGACTTTTTAAGAATTAAAATGGGAAATTGAATGGCATATTGAAATGAAACTGAGTTAATGATTGAAAGTGACAGGATTTAAAGACAGAGCATCTACCTGGTGATGACTATGATAGGGTTGATTAGCTCCTCTTTTATCCACTCCTTGGAGTATCCCTTAGTTCCAGAGATGTTCTGAAATTTGGTTTTGAAAACCCTGTTATATCTTTCTCTTGGCAACTGGTGGCCTTTAAATAAGCAGTCTCCAACTCTTGGGAGCTTTGTGGCTGAGACAATTGATTCCTCAGAGGCCATGAACACAGTAAATAGGAGTTGAGGCAGGCTAAGAGTGTTCCATTGTTGTTGATTTTTCCACCATGCTCACTCAATCCACTTGCATAGAACATGTATTGTCAAAACCTACAATGGACAGGTTGTAACAAAAATAAACCAACATAGTGGTATGTTAAGGACATATACAACAATTTATAACACACAAGAGTTTATCACTTCAAAAATAAAATGACTGTTGATGTAATAACCTGTATCATGAAAACAATACATGATTTTTTACAAATATTTACTTCTTCTAGGTAGTGTTATCATTTGTAAACTCATGAACCCCTTCCCCACACCTAAGTATTATGACAACTCACAATAAAAAATATAGGAAACCAATCAATTCTCCCAATAGCCGAATATTTACAGCTTGTTAAGTGTAGAGATAAATTTCACAGATTGGTCTGACAAGACAGTTAGAAGATGACCCCACCTATAGAATAAAACATGCTACATATAGATAAGAAGTGGTAGGCAAGAGAGTTTCAATATAGTCTTAGAGCTATTTCCAAATGGAAAGTGTATGAGATTCATTAACCTTATCTTAACCACACATACTTCATGTCAGCTTTGTCTGGAAGTAATGTTGTACATCAGGACAAGTTTAAATCTATTATTTATTTTTGGCAGATTACCATCCTCGCTAGGTAGAATGACCTGCTACCAGCAAGCCTATTCAGTACTCCGGCGGGTTTACCTAGTCATACCACAGGTCGATACCTGCTGCCAGTAGACCTGTTTAGTATCTTGACGGTTGAGCCTCTTAAACCCTCAGAGACTGTCCCTCCATCCTTTAAGATTTTAGTATAAGATTTCTTTATGCAAGAAGATGGGGGAACAACTCTGAAAACAACTTTTTCTTTCTCTTTTTTTCAATTGGGATGGTATTTATGTTAGAGGATGATTTATGTTATATTCCTTAGTAATTGTCCTGATGTAAGGGGTACTTAAGCAGACATGGCCTATCTAAAGATATAATATAATCAAGCTATTTAGTGTGTAGTGGATGGTACCATTGAGAAAGAACAGAAAGGTATATCTAGGCTCAACTCACTTTCTTCTTTTGTAAATTATTGTGATGTTTCCATGACTAACCACTAATTAGACCTCCTTGTTACTCTTTGATAAAGACACTTGACTCACTTACTTAGGTTTCTTGGAAAAACTGTATGAGAGACCTCTAAGCTTGATGGTTACGGTGCCTCTTCCTTATACAGTGGTGAAGAGTTTCAAGAGAAACTGATTTGGAATGCCTTAAGAACAAGAAGATGAAAGTCTTTGAAAAAACATGGCTAATTACAACAACTCATTATTCATTTGATGCTTAGTAGACAACAGGGTTCAAGTGTAACAATGTTTTGAAGAAAAATCCTTCTTTTATATTTCCTTGAACTGTCTACTCTTGGTGAAATAAATACCTACAAAAGTCTCTAGAAAAAAAAATACTCTAAAATATCAAAAACTAATAAGATCAATGAGATCAAGTCATTGGAACATGTATATCATAGTTCTTTTATTAAAATAAAATGTAAAATGAGGCTGCATTAGACTCTAAGCTAAACTAACAACATGCAACTTTTATTTACTATCCTACCCTACCTAAAACGAAAGGGAAAATATTTATTCAAGTGTAATAAATATTCCAATGTAACCATGTGTGGAGAAAGATAAGAAACATACTCATATCCATATATGAAAAATTTACCACAGTGATTACCTGGATATGAAGAACCAACAAACTTACTTGTTTTGGCATCAGAAGGTGTTGAAGAAGTGAATAGTATTGTGGCTTGATGACCTCTTGAAACCAAATTTCAATGTAATCTTGATGTTCATCAATAGTAATTTCTATGCTCTCCTTCATCATGCTATTCATATCCTCTTCTTCTTGATGATTTATTTCTGAAGTACATGAAGGATCTACTGAGATGGATGTTGAGAACTCCTCAATCTTAGGTCTTAATGATTTCTCTCCATTGGATGTAGTCCATAATTTTTCATCTTCCTTCGCATTTTGGCAAGGAAAATCATTTTGTAGCTCATAGGACCTTGACTTTTCTAATATTTCCAGAGAGGTAGACAAGTTCTTGGTTGCTGCCAAAATATGTTCTTCTTGAAAAGAAGAAATCCTGGCTGCTACTAGGATTTGAGAAAGTTCCCTCAGGCTAATGGTTTCTTCTGAATTCATCTTGTCATTTGATAAAACTTGGTTTGCACAAAAATGATGTCCAAAAATTTAGGATCTCCTGATGGTGGTAAGAAAACAAAAGTTGTATTGTTTTGGTTCTGCGGAAGGCTCAAGTGGTCTTGCCTCCTGTCCCACTATTACTGGTGCTTCAATTTCTTGTTCTATAGTGCTCCCTGTGTTAGTCTCTTCAGAGACTCTTTTATCTTTTTTATTTGAGCTAGCTTTTGTTTTTCGGTATCGGTCTGTGGATTTTATAAGAGGAATGTTCCTTCCCCCAAAGAGATTGGAAGGAACCTTGTTTGAAAGGTCTGATTTAGATTTAATCACTGCGAAGTTTATAAGTGGAATGTTCCTTCCCCCAAAGAGATCGGACGAAACCTTGTTTGAAAGGTATAATTTAGATTTAATGTATCTACCTTGTGGGTCTCTAGGCCTATTCATGAAAGAAAGCAAAAACAAAATAAAAATCTACCATTTGGTTTCTAGGTCTATTCATGAAAGAAAACAAAAGAAAAAAGAAAAACTACCATTGGGTTTGGGGGAACCTACTATAGAAGATGCATAGGCTCTAACCTCTTCTCTTAAAGTTCCCCCGCCACCAAGCTAATGCTAAGGTCTAAGGATGATCTATTTCCTAACTACTTCTTACCTTGAGACAACTCCCCAACAATGACGCCAAAATGTTAGGTGATTTATATGTACTAAAAAAAACACTAAAATACCCTCAATTTAAATTGTCAACCCAGGGTAAGTAAACTTAGAGTTGTAGAAAAATATATGACAAAGGTATAAGGTTGGTAGGAGTATGGTCTAACTAATGAAGGTAGCTATCTAAGATTGATCTATTTAAGAAAAACTATCGAATAAGAAAACCCTACTAAGCAATTGGAAACTAGGTAACATAAATATATTTTGGCCAAGGATCGATGGATAGTTCCTAAGAAAGAAAGTAAAAACCCTATGTAAAGAAAACTAGTTCAACAATAAGCAATAAGCAACTATCTAAGCATATCAATAAGAAAATTACGGAAGCAAACTATTTTAACTTGCCAACCTACATTCAATGAGCAACTACCCTATGAAAGCAATTAAATATGCAAGTAAGCAAAAGCACCTATCTAACCTATTAAAGCAAATAGACAAGTAAGCAAGGACACCTAGCTAATCTATTAAAGCAAATGACAAGTAAGAAAAGACGACTATGTATCCTACTAAAGCAAATGGGCAAGTAAGAAAAGACTTCTCATTGAACAACTATCTAGCCTAAGAGGCAAGTGGACTAAATGACTAATGAAAAACTATTTCTAATGCATGAAATGAGATCTAAATGCTCAATGAAATGCATGAAAGGAAATCTATTCTATTGAAATCAAGGAGAACTAACAACTAAATGATTTACCTTAATCTACGAAAACAAGAAACTATCTTTTCTAATCTACAAAAGCAAGAAACTAGCTTTAATCTTATGACACTCAAATATAATTTTGGTGGTTGTGTGAATGCCTTCAGTGGTGACAGATGATATATCAATGACACTTGACAAAAAAGGACAATTCCAATGGTATAAACTCGACATTAATCTCAATGGAAAAATGAAAGGTATGCATTAAACAATCCAATGAAAACTTAGTCATAACAGAAATAATGTTAAATACCCTGCATATTCATGTGCAAACCATCAACAACATAATGAGATCATCATTATTTAACTAATAAATTTAATTGCACTTTAATATATGAGAATAAATTGCGTAAAGGGAAACTATGCTATGTCTACTTTAATTATTCAAACTATAATAAGGAAATGAATTAAAAACAAAAATTTAAACTATGATATTAAAAAGTAAATTGACAATTACATCAACCAACAACTAAGAAAATGAAATCTATCTAAAACTGAAGTAAGCAAAAAATATAACTAAAAATTGAAATGAAATCTATCCATCCATTAAAATCCCTATCAAAGAAAACCCAAATAAGATTCTATTTTATTCTAATTAAAAATTATGTTTTAAGATTATTTATAAAATTATGAAAGAAGTCATAATCTAACTTCTAACTTGCACATGGGGTTAGTCTAGGGATCTGCAAATCCATTCCTAATCTATGAAACTAATTCATGCTAACATAATCCATCACTCTAACCTGCAAAAGAGCAATAAAACAATTAAATTACAACAAGCTAATTAACACAATAAAACATGCATGTACAGAAAATAAAAGAACAATTTAAATGATGAAATACATAAACAACACACACAGAGTTACCAGTCTCCTGGTGGCCCCCCCAACAAGTCGTGGTCACTCTCTAAAATCACACCATGAGCTTAACAAGGCGAATCCACCACTGAAGCTTGAAAATGCAGTTTTGGCACAATTTTGGCAATGTAAAATATCAAAATGGAGAAAAAATGAATTTGTCTCTAATACACTGGCTCTTATACTTGGTTGACAATCTAATGAGCATCCTATCAGTATTTATAATCTTACAACCCAAGTGGTCGACCTCATGAGGGTCGAACCACTTCTAATTTCGACAAATTACAATAAATGATGCCCTAACTGACAAATGGGAGCAAGCCAATAATCGCCTTTTTTGGACAACTGAATTTGAGTTTTCAAGAGCTTAGTAGCTATAGGTGGAAAGAATAAAAAAAACCCATGTGCCCAATTTGTCCATCATTGGCCGCCAATTCCATAACCGCCAACTTGCCTTGCATTTTTGTGCAATATTGGGTGTTGGAATGAGTGTCAGATCAAATGCCGAAACAAGTGCCAGAACGAGTACCAGATCAAGTGCCAGAACCAGAAAATGGTACATTTTTGTCCTGTAACACCAGAAAAACATGAATTAACTCTTGGAAGCATAAAAACATGATAAATTATACTTGATTCAATCATTAAACATGAGTTACACATGCCTTATGTCGATCATACCATTTTATCATAAAATTCTTCAAAAAGATCCTTTAAAAGATGAAAAATGCATATGTACATGTGGCAAAAATGTATAATAACCGTCGTGAAAATGATCATATCTCAGGACCAACACTTCTCAAAGATCTTTTTGATTCATTCCTTAATGGCGCTGGCGGTGGAATCTGCTGATCTACCATTAAAATATGCCCTAAAATACTTTCCCTTCGTTTCAATGGCTTCTTGACGAGAAAAAATCATGAATGGATTTGGATTGGAATCCCCCCTACACTTCAAAGTTCCACTTGGCAACTCTATTACACATGTCTTTGAGCCAAAACTATAACTTTTCTTGTCTACCAGGTTCATGTTTTTTTGTTGTATTGATTCTCTATGTTTTGATTCTCAGAGTTGTATTCATTCTCTGTGTATTGATTCTCTATGTTTTGATTCTCTACATTTTGATTCTCTGCGTTTGATTCTCTATGTTTTGATTTTCTGCATTTTGATTCCCAAAGTTGTATTGATTCTCTGTGTTTTTATTCTCTACATTTTGATTCTCACAGTTGTATTGATTCTCCGTGTTTTGATTATTTTTGTTTTACCTTAACTCGCAGAGTTTTTCTAGCTTAACATCTCTCTCTATGATTTGCCTTAAACCCAACACTTTTTTGGTTGGTCCTTCCCAACGAATTTTCTTCCATATATCTTGCTGGAGCTTTCTGCCCAGATGCTACTAGTTCAAACATTTTTATTGAAAGTCGTAGAAGATGAATGACCTGGTTTATATTTTTTCCAAGGTTAAGAGCGTGAATATCTACAAGAACTATAAATTTTAAAGAAAAAAATAAAATTGGACTTGTATATTTTCAAGTTTATTTAGACGCAAGGTTGGACATATATCTAGTTGAATTGTGTTGAATGGTATTGTTTATTAGAGACTAGTAAATCTGGGTGATGGACAATGTATTGTTTTCCCTCTCTTTTTTATAATGAATTGTCAAAAGTGCATTTCTCCTTATAGGTGATTACCCAGATTTCATATACATTGTCGGGTACTTCTGCTCAAGCCTTTTTCGTTATGGTATTTTGGGAATTTCTACATTATAGAAGGATTGCGTCTTGGTATCTTTCTTGGCTTCATCAATAAATTTAACAAGGACAAGATATATATTTATTGTGTAGGTTTGAATTCCAATCTTGATATTTATATTCAATCAAACCTTGAATTCAATTATGAAACCATTAATATATTTCCAAATTGTGAGTAAGGCTTTGTCAAATCCATTTTAATGGACAATCTATGAATTTTTGAAAGCATTTCTTGTTGTGGTTTGGGTTTATTTGGCTTGTGAAGGAAGGGATTTCAACTATAAACAAAAGGAAAAATATTTTGAAGTGACTATAGCATTTGTCTCTCATATGTGTAGCTACTACAAGAGAAACAACCACTAGTGAAAGAAGCAAAACATAGACTAAAAAAATAGTTACAAATTCGATAATAACTAAACTAGAAATTGAGCATAGGGAATATATGATCAAAATCTGGACCAGGGGGCAAAAATTTGCTCAATTTTCAAAGTGCTTGGATTGAGACGAAAACTATGCCATTGCGTCCGTCTCATTTTCCTGATTCCGGCGGTATATTTATTTTCGCGAATGGAGTCCATATGGAGGAGATATCGCGATTTTATCGCCAAGTCAAACAGGTCAAAAAAGGGGATGCTGACTGTACCTGTCCGTACAGTCTGTACGGCCACGTGGAGGGCCGTACCATCATGATGACATGGCGTTCTTTGATTGGTTGATTGTTTTCCAGTGGGAAGTTGACACGTGTCCACTTGCAGGCGAATAAGGAGGAGACACGTGGCCCAATGCATGGGT
>JZKD02S2334069.1:402658-415092 GCA_000966675.3 Picea glauca
ACACATAAGTTTATTTTGCATATTTATACACATGAAGCAAGGTCCTGTAAAGTTTATTTTAATGAAGTAGGGGTGATTGCATAGCATAACAAGTCAGCCTTCTATTTTCAGATCAATATATCAAAAGTAACCTTTGATATCTAGTTAGGTGTTGTATTCTATATTAATTATTTCTTTACATGTTTGTTTTCCTCCATATGGTTATCTCCTCTAGATATGGTTTGAATATGTTCTTATAATAACTAATGTCGTGTTTTTCATATTGTTAAATACAATAGTAGTTGTGAATATGGGAGTGAGTATTATTATAACCATCGGAACATTTTACGCTAAATAAAGATCACATAGAAAACAATGACAAGGTAATAAAAAATAGATCACATAGAAAATAATGTCACGGTAACTAAAATGTAAAATAATTGGTAAAACTTTACTGAGTTGGAGTCCAAGAAATGTAATATAGTCACTAGTTCTAACGTAAAATTGTTGAGATATTGAAATGTTCAATATTATACAATTAGTAAAATACTTATAGAGCTAGAGTTCTAGTAAGTTAAGATAGCAACTACTTCTAGTATAACATTGTTGAAATATTGAAAATTTAATACTTTAATATAGAATTGTTGAGAGGGTTCTAGTTATGTGTGTCGTCAAGACTGTTACTTTGGATTGATTGATGTTTCTTTAGTTAGTAGGCATGCTCTTGCATGAGTTGGGCGGGTAGTAATTTTATGATATTTATCTAATTGAATGTTGTTGTAATTTGCTTCAAGCTCTTATGATGTGCTAATCTGCTTTGATATTTATGTTTATGTGTCACTATCCTTTGTTGGTGCGTTGAATGCAACGTTACTGATTTACCTGATGAGTAATGGGTACCTCTTTAATTATGATTAGTGAATATGCATTTTCATGATCAAGTGTTGGTGTTGAATTCTTAATGCAAAAAAAAAAAAAAACTTAGCTTTGTTCTCCGACCTTTTTTAGGTGTAGTTAGAGGATGTTACATATGGTATCAGAGCCAATTCAACCTACTATTTGGGATCACTATGGTTTCCTTTGATTTGATATTTGATTATAATGTTGCTAATTAAGTTGACTTGTATTCATGCAGGTAATCATGGTTAGAGGATGTCGCGTAGGTAGACGACGGGTTGCTAGGGAAGGAGGTGTGACGCCCCCAATAAAATCCATGCCCGAGGGGTCTAACCCCCATGGAGACGATAAAGTTATCGGGCATGAACATATAGTGATGGGTGATGGGGTTGGGATGATAAGGTCCTTTCAATGGATGTCTGAGGCACTGATCAATCGTTTGGATAGAGATGAGGCTAGGGCATCGACACCCCCTGCAGGTCCACCACGCGCTTCGGTCGGTAATGGTAGCATTCACTAAGAACTCGTGAAGGTCAAGTTTCTCAAGTTATTTGGTTCCCCAAATGATGTAGCCACTGATGCCTAATTGGAGAATATGGAAATGTGCTTTGCACTTCACGACTATATCTCCAACATGAAGGTGTGCATGGCAGTATTTCAACTGAAGGGGAGCGCTCTTCTATGGTGGAAGATGCTCCTGTCACAATTGAACATGGATGTCGAAGACGTGTCATGGGAACTGTTTGGGGAACAGTTTTGGGTGAGGTGTCTATCTAAGGATTCATTGAGCATCAATTCAATGAGTTCAACACCTTGCGACAGGGAGGCTATATGGTGCTCGAGTATGAGGCCCTTTTTATGGATTTGCTTCGGTATGCTCCACACCTGAATACTGAGAAAATTAAGGTCGACAAGTTCATGTTTGGACTTAATGTCAATTTTCATGCAAAGGTTAGGATTTGGATCCCTCAAAACTTGCATGATGTTGTCCAGAAGGCCCTCATAGCAGAGGAGGAGCTTATCACCAACGGTTAGAGTAGGACTCCAGCGAGACCAATGGGTTAGGTGTCATCTGGTGCGCAACAACATTAGACACTAGCTAGACATTCACTAGGATATCATGGCTTCCATAGAGGATCCACTTTCACTACACCTCGACAATCGATGCCTCAGCAACAGACTCCTTATAGAGGACCACAACACCAACAACAATGTCGACCATAACCACAACAGTTTATGCCTGTTCAATAGAATAGGCTAGGGTTCTAGGCCAGTGGGCCGTCTGCTTCTACTTTGGGTACCAGGAGTACTGAACTGAAGAAAGGGTCTTGGACATGTGGGGGGCCACATTACCAACGTGACTGCCTAGTGGAGAGGACCAGAGCATCTAGATCAGCCGAAACCACTACCATGGGGGATTTGAGAAAGGCCCATCGGATTCATGTAGTGGTGAATAACCGCTAAGAAGAGAACCAATCAACTGTTCTCGAGACGTCAAGTACCATCGCTGATCAAAGACTTAGTATTTTGATAGATCCAGGTTCTACCAAGAGTTTTATTTCTGGTGCAACGCTAAAGATAATTAAGGTAAAGGTAGTCAAACATAACGAGTTTAGCTTTGTAGAAATGGATTCAGGAGCCAAACAAAAAGTTGGAAGGAATGTTATGGGCAATAGCCTTAACCTGGTAGAGTTTTTCACTAGGGCCAACCTGTACGTCATGATCGGTATGGACTGGTTGGAATCGCATGAGGTGATCCTCAAATGTAAGACAAAATAGTTTATCTTGGTTGATGATGAGGCACAAGGATGTGTGATTATAGGTCAATACCAGGGAGTTTCCATAAGGTTCATATCTTCCTTGTAGCTACAGAAGAGCATGTGCAAGAGATGCAAGCTTTATGCGGTCCTGGCGTTAAACGTGAAGGGAGTAGCAGAAGGTATAAAAAACTTTCCAGTGGTGCGAGTGTTTATGGAAGTATTCCATGAGGAGTTACTTGGGATGCTACCAGAGAGGGAACTAGAATTTACCATCGACCTAAAATCGGGAAATAAACCGATAATGTCGACCCCAGATTTACAAAAGCTGAAAATGCAACTGAAGGAGTTGTTGGACCTAGGAATTATACGTCCAAGTGTGTCACTGTGGGGTGTGCCTGTTATCTTCATACAGAAGAAGGATGGGTTGTGGAGACTCTGCATTGAATATTGTCAATTGAATAAGGCCACGATCAATAATCATTATCTATTGCCAAGGATTGATGATCTGTTTGATCAAATGAAAGGTGTGACGGTGTTTTCAAATATCGACTTGAGATCAGGGTATCACTAGTTACAGATAAAAGAGGACGACATCCCTAATACCACCTTTAAGATGATATTTTGACATTACAAGTTTAATGTTTTACAGTTTGTATTGATGAACGCCCCAGGGGTATTTATGAGTTTGATGAACGAGGTGTTTCGCGAATACTTGGACAAGTTTTTCCAAGTGTTCATTGACGATATCTTGATATATTCTCAGACAATAGAGGAGCATGAAGAGAACTTGCGCTTGGTGCTACAATGTCTATGAGAGAACAAATTTTATGGGAAACTTTCTAAATGCTCGTTTTATCAATCAAAGATTCACTACTTAGGGCATGCCATCTCTGGCGAAGGTATCAATGTCGATCCAATAAAGGTTGAGGCTATTATGGAATGGCCTGTGCTGACAAATGTCTCTAAATTGCATGGATTAATGGGTTTAACGAGATACTATTGATGGTTTGTCAAGGGTTTTTAGAAGATAGAAAATCTGATGAGGGAATTGCAGAAGAAGAACAAGAAGTTTGTTTGGACCGAGAAATACACGGAGGAATTTCAGAGGCTCAATGAGTTGTTGAAAACAACACCGATACTATAGGCCCCTAATATTAATGTGGAATTATTGGTATGCACCAATGCATCCAAGGAAGGCTTAGGTGGAGTCTTGATGCAAGGCAGTCGAGTGATCACTTACATCTCAAGAAATTTCAGAACGCATGAGGAAAACTATGCAACGCATGATTTGGAGTTGTTAGCCATTGATTATGCCTTGAGATTTTGGGGACGCTAACTTATTGGACAAAACTTTGAACTAAAAACATACCACTGTGGTCTACAACACATCTTTACACAAAATAACTTGAATGTGCGACAACGACATTGGTCGGAATTGCTTAGAGAGTATGATTTCGAGATTACTTACATAAAAGGAACAATGAACAAAGTGGTAGATGCATTGAGTCAGAGACTACACATATTTTGGTGATGCCTCTTCAGACGAATCTATGTGGAAATATCCTAACTTTACAGTGCGATGATGACTGGTAAAAAGAGGTCAAGGATTTTATCGGATAAAACACAATGATGGTACCTAAATTTGAGGGATTTATTGTGGACAACGATGGTTTATTGAGATTTAAAATTCAAATTTATGTACCACCCAATGACCATTTGAGGAGTTTTATCCTAAACGAGGCTCATATAGCAGTGTACATGGCTCATCGTGGAGTCATGAAGATGAGAGCAGACCTTAAACCTTTATTCTTCTGGAAAGGAATGAAGGAAAACATATTCAACTACATGCAAAGATGTCTAGAATGTTAGCAGGTGAAGGCTGAACATAGACATATGACAAGATTACTACATCCAAACGCTATTCCAGAATCAAAATGGGTGGTCATTTTGATGGATTTCATTGTTGGACTGCCACTGACGGCAAGGAGACACGACTTGAATTTTGTGGTAGTCAACACTATGACAAAGAGTGCTCATTCTATTCCTGTGCGTATGACGTATTAGGCACTTGACATAACTAGAGTTTTCATCAGTGAGATTGTGAGGCTGCATGGCATTCCTAAGAGGATTATATTTGATAGAGGATCGATGTTTACATGACGATTTTGGACTAGTTTCCAAGATTCCTTGGGAACCCAACTTAACTTTAGTATTGCATACCACCCAGAGACAAACGAGGAGACCGAAAGAACAAACCAAATATTTCAGGATATTTTTTGTATTTACGTTATGGACCAAAAAAATTATTGGGAAGAGTTCTTACCACTGGTAGAGTTTGCATACAACAACAATTATCAAAGCACCATTAAGATGGTGCCTTTTGAGTTTCTTTATAGGCGACCCTGTCAGACGCCTTTGAGTTGGGATCAGCTTGACGATAGGGTCCTGGTGGGACCAGAAGTGATCCAATAAATGGAAGATCAAATGACAACAATAAGATAAAGGATCAAGGAAGTGCAGGATCAACAGAAGCATTATGTCAATGCACATCATGTCGATCATAGTTATGAAGTAGGCGATCAAGTCTTCTTGCAAGTGAAACCGCATAAGAGTTCGATCAAGTTTGGAAAGGGTGCTAAAATCTCTCCTAGGTTCGTGGGATCCTTCGAGATTGTGGAAAATAAGGGGCCTATGGTCTATCGACTAGCCTTGCCTAATTCTTTGAGGCGTATGCATGATGTTTTTCACGTATCTGTTTTGAAACATTATGTTAGTGAACATACACATGTTATTGAAATGATTTCCTTGCAGATATTATATGAGGGTGCTCTTATGGAGGATCCAATCCACCTCCTGGACCATCGCATTCGGCAGCTACGACGTCGAACAATATATCAGGTCAAGGTCCAGTGGGAAAACTATAGTCTGCACTTAGCGACCTGGGAGGATGCATATGATATGCATCAACAGATTCCATTTTTTTTAGTAGCTCGACCTATGATATTTTGATAGACCTTCTTTTGGCACTTACATACTATGAAACTTTGGGACGAAGTTTAAAACAAGAGGGGATGTATGTAACATCGTTCTCTTGCACGGACTTTGTGGACTTATTTTTTGAGGAAACTTGCATGCAAGTGATCCAGGTCATTAAACTATTGGCTGTTTGATTATGATTATGAGACATTATGGACTTGATGTTATGTTATTTTTGTTGTTTTTACATCGACGGGTGATATTGAATGGGTTCTCCTAAGTTTTCATGACTCTAGACATTGAGGATGTTGAGGCATCGATGAAGCTCCGTGGATTCTAGATCGAGTCAGGGAGTGGATTGTTAGGGTTTGAATGTTGTTGATGTGACATATGTACATACGATTAAATGTTATGATGTTGATTATTATTGCTGACATATTTCATTTATGGATGCAATTTGACGATATCTTTCTGATCAGACTCACATTTGGAGTAGAGGGGTCACACAAAACAACCAAATACATTGAGGGAGAGGTGTGGCAATAGCCCTGCCACAGCCTACTAGAACTCCCTCCGTGGCTCGAACTTTAGGTTAACGATTACCTATTTCGAGAAGACCCACAATGTTGTGAGGGAAGACTATGAAAGTCGCTCACTATGATTCTAAGGGGTGCACAATAAGGTAGGGTCCTTATTTCTTAGAGGCCCTTAGTCTCCCACAAGATCACCTGACGGAGTATTGACACCAGGGGTTTGATGTCTACCAAATTCAATCAAGAAGCATGTGGCACCCTTGGAGAATGTAGTGTGTCTTGAAGGGCACGTTGCACAAAGAAAATTGAAAGAGGTGATTGACACCCTTGGAGAATGTAGTGCATCTTGAAGGGAACATCGTGATTTTAACTCGTAAGTTAATAAACCTAGTGCCTAGAAAACTATGCCTCCTTAGGACATGGTCAACCTTAAATAAATGTTGTGATAAGTACATTTAATAACTAATTTTTCCCTTAAGAATTTTCGCCAAGCCTAGTGAATTGAAAACCTAGGTCTAAGTAGAACCTTAGAACAAAAAATAATAATTAGACATGTAACAAGAAGGGGGTAAAGAAAATTCAAGAATTAATAATTAAAGTGGAAATTTTAATAGAGGTTTAATTAATAAAAGGGGTATTTGGTTGTTTTATTCTAAACCTACTCATTCTGAACTTAGTTATAAAAAGGGGAACCTTTAAGAAAAATGGAAACTTAAAGAAAAGGGGGAAACCTAGGGAAAAGGGGAAACTTAAAGAAAAAGGGGAATGCCTAACTTAGTAAGGAATCAAGACTTTGGAACTTTCTATTTATGAACTCAACTAGGAATTAATTAAGGCATAAGTCATTTAAGAATTGTAATGGAATAATGGGACATCGAAGAGCGTTTTTAGGAACGCTTTTGAGTGGGTGAGGGAAATAGGAATATTTAATTAATTAATAAATTCATTTTCTGGTGCAACTAGGGGATCGGGGTGACATGTGTATGGGGAATTTTATCCTAATTAAATAAATGAAAAAGGAATCTAATGAGGGTTTGGGAAACTAATGAATAAGAAACTCTATAAAAAGGATGGAAGAGGAGGAGTATGGATCATATCTAGCTTGCGTCACGTTATGCTACTGAAATTTCATCTTGGCTTAACTTTCTCTTGTTGGAGTTGGGATACCGAGCTCGGGTAACTAGTGGTATCTTGACCTTGCGAGGTAGGTTGGGTGCTAGCATTCTCTATTATTGTGTGTGTGGCCCCTTTTCTCAAGGGAAGTAGAGTAACCCTAGTGTAGGATGGGAGGTACCGGTGAGGTATCATCGGTCAACAAGTCAGAGTTGGACGGAGCACGAGCACGAGCACGAGATAGTCACTTCCTATTTGTCGCATTTGGCTACAGTAGGCATGTGCAAAATTGCATTGAATAATAGCTCAATTTCTTGTTCATGCATTTCTTTATTGTCAAAAGATCTCTTGTGTAGATGTTGTTAAAAGAAAAGACTCGTTTAGTTATCCATATGAATTTTTATCTGGGCGATAGTGTGCCATGTGAAATTGCAAAAGGGTGACTAAATTTATGTTTCTAAGATTTGTTTTCTTACTGCATTTTATTGTAGTTTTTAGTTTTTGTTGGGATTATTACTATGTTTTTATTATTACCGAGGAAGACTGTGTTTGGTTCTCGGGCCATTATTTTATTTTACTCTGTGTTTTTATTGTTTTTAATACAAAGAAATTGAGTTTTTATCTTTTGTTCCTTTATCCTTTAAGTTATTAGTTTGTTCCTGAGCAGTCGGCTAGGAGCCGAATCGGCTATCTTCCACTCCAGTGTTAAATATTTATATTCAAATGCCCTTCTTTCCTATGCATGGATAATAAGTGCAGGATAATTTCTCTTCCCAACAAGGAATTCTCTCCTCGACATTTATTCCCTTCATTTCTTTGCGATTAATGTTGTGATTTACTCTTTGGATTTCGTTTTTAATTTTCCCAACAAATACATTTCTTGTACAATGAATTTTCTCTTCATTTCTCTACTATTATTGTTTTTTACTCTCTTCACAATTTATCTCTTAGGTTCAGGCTCAGGCTCAGGCTCACCTCTAGGCCATCATCAAAACCTTGTCCTTTTTCCTGTACTGTACGTCAAGGGTGAATGATGATCTTTGATTCTCAAAGATATTTTTGATCCATTCCTTAATGGCGCTGGCGGTGGACTCTACTGATCTAACATTAAAATATGCCCTAAAATACTTGCCCTTCATTTCAATGGTCGCTTGATTGGAAAAATCACGAATGGATTTGGATTGGAATCACCCCTACAGTTCAGAGTTCCACATGGCATCTCAGTTGCACATGCATTCGAGCCAAAACTATAACTTCTCTTGGCTACCAGGTTCATGTTTTATTGTTGAATTGATTATGTGTGTTTGATTCGCTATGTTTTGATTCTTAGAGTTGTATTGTTTTGATTATCTACATTTTATTCTCTATGTTTTGATTTTCTGCATTTTTTATTCTTAGAGTTGTATTGATTCTCTACATTTTGATTCTCTGTGTTTTGATTCTCAAAGTTGCATTGATTCTATGTGTTTTACCTTAAATCGCAGAGTTTTTCTAGCCTAGCATCTCTCTCTGTGATTTTCCTTACACCCAACTCTTTATTGGTTGGCCCTTACCAATGAATTTCCTTTTAGATCTCTTGTTGGAGCTTTTCGCCCAGACCCTGGTAGTTCAGACATTTCTATTGAAATTCGTAGAAGGTGAATGACCTGGTTTATATTTGTTTCAAGGTTAACAACGTGACTATCTACAAAAACTATAAATTTTAAAGAAAACTGAAAAATTGGACTTGTATATTGTCAAGTTCATTTATATGCAAGGTTGGACATATATCTAGTTGAATAACATTGCATGGTATTTTTTATTACAGACTAGTAAATCCGGGTGCTCAACAATGTATTGTTTTCCCTCTCTCTTTTATAATGAATAGAAAAAAGTGCATTTCTCCTTATAGGTGATTACCCATATTTCATATACATTGTCGAGTACTTCTACTCAAGCCTTTTTCTTTATGGTATTTTGGGAATTTCTGCATTATGGAAGGACCATGTCTTGGTATCTTTCCTGACTTCATCAATCAATTTAACAAGGACAAAATATATATTTCCTGTGTAGGTTTGAATTCCAACCTTGATATTTATTTTCAATCAAACCTTGAGTTCAATTATGAAACCATCAAGCTATTTCCAAATTGTGAGTAAGGCTTTGTCCAATCCATTTTAATGGACAATCTATGAATTTTCAAAAGCATTTCTTGTTGTGGTTTGGGTTTATTTGGCTCGTGAAGGAAAGGATTTCAACTATAAACAAAAAGAAAAATATTTTTAAGTGACTATAGAATTTGTCTCTCATATGTGTAGTTACTACAAGAGAAACAACCACTAGTGAAAGAAACAAAACATAGACTAACAAAATAGTTACAAACTCGATAATAACTAAACTAGAAATTGAGCGTAGGGAATATATCAAAAGTAACCTTTGATATCTAGTTAGGTGTTATATTCTATATTAATTATTTATTTACATGTTTATTTTCATCTATATGTTTATCTCCTCTAGCTATGGTTTGAATATGTTCTTATAATAACTAATGTCGTGTTTTGCATATTGTTAAATACAATAGTAGTGGTGAATATGGGAGTAAGTATTATTGGAACCATCAAAACGTTTTGATATAAAGAAAGGTCACATAGAAAACAATGACAAGGTAATAAAAATAGATCACAGAGAAAATAATGACACGGTAACTAAAAAGTAAAAAAAATGGTAAAAATTTACTGAGTTGGAGTCTAAGCAAAGTAATATAGCCACTAGTTCTAACGTAAAATTGTTGAGATATTGAAATGTTCAATATTATACAATTAGTAAAATACTTATAGAGCTAGAGTTCTAGTGAGTTAAGATAGCAACTACTTCTAGTATAACATTGTTGAGATATTAAAAAATTAATACTTTAATATAGCATTGTTGAGAGGGTTCTAGCTACGTGTGTCGTCAAGACTGTTAGTTTGGATTGATTGATGTTTCTTTAGTTAGTAGGCATGGTCTTGCATGAGTTGGTCTATTAGTCATTTTATAATATTTATCTGATTGAATGTTTTTGTAATTTGCTTCAAACTTTTATGATATGCTAATATGTTATGATATTTATGTTTATGTGTCACTATCATGCGTTGACACATTGATTGCGACGTTATTGATTTCCATGATGAGTAATGGGTACCTCTTTAATTATGATTAGTGAATAGGCGTTGTCATGATCAAGTGTTGGTGTTGAATTCTTAATGCAAAAAAAAAAAAATTACCTTTTTGCTCTGACCTTTCTTAGGTGTAATTAGAGGACGTCACAGGGGGCATATACAAAAAATTTCAATCCCAAAATAGGTCTTAGGAAAGGGTTCCCTCTCTCACCTATAGTGTTCCTTTTGGTGGTTGAAGGCCTATATATCTTACTTAGCAGTTTGAAGGAAAAAGGTCAACTTAAAGGGGTCAGGGTATCCAAGGATCTCTACATAACTTACTTCTTGTTTGTTGATGTTTTGTTATCTTTTAGAAATGGAACTACTTGTCATAAATTGGTATTTTGTAAATTTTAAGAGTTGGATTAGATACATGGATAGGGTTTCAAGATTATCCTACACTATCTCAAGGATTAATAAATTATTTGTCATCCAATAACATAATTTTCTTATTTGATGTCTATGACAAGGAGGACATATGAATGTGGTTATAAAGGTGGATGATATCATAAAGATGGGGACTAGAGGGTGATTGGAGTGAAGAGTGGAGAGGTTTCAATTTCTCTTTGACCACAACTATAATTTGACTCTAAGAACACCGGGACACAATCGTACAAAGTCTAAATGAAGTAGGTGGAACATACAATGTAAATGTAGGATATAAAGTATCCATAACACAAAGTGATGTGTGGGAATGGTTTTATTTGTTGAAACTCAAAGTCCCTCTTAAAAAAAGGGTACTTGTGATATCCCCAAAAATATAAAAATATTAAAGTCTAAGTGCACTTGGGAATAAATTTCCATTTTTGGAAAATTTGGATTTGGAAATTATTTGCCATTTATGGAAAATCTAAATTTCGAATTTTATTATTGTAATTAATTATTTATGACTGTTGGGAAAACATTTGACTTTCCCAACTAACTTTTTGATTGTGAAACATGTGAAAGACAAACTTTTTATAAATTAAATGCTGGAAGACAAATGGAACAACCAAGTTAAAAATAGCTGACAATGACTCCATGAGTGGGGAAAAGATTTGAGTTTCCTCAAGGCTGATTTTTACAAGTGAAAAATGTGGGATTTTACCACTAGCAACCCCTAAAAATCAGGGATTTGTAAATATGTGAATTTCCCAAGGAGGGAAGGAAATACCTAGGCACAAGATGCATATAAATACAACATATCGAGGAGGTGAGACATTGCTTAGTATGTTGGATAAAGGAAACTAATTGTTGTTATGAACACTATTAGTGTGAGGCAAGGAAATTTTATATATGTGGAAGGTGACTGTAGCTAAGTAGGATCATTTCAGTTTTCCCTTATGGACTCATGGTCAGGCTACGGGGTGAACTAGGCAAGTAAATTTGGTTGTTCTGTTCTACGGTTGGGTGGAATGCGACTGCTCCGTTTGTGTCCCAGCATCAGGTTCTCAGATATGTACCTTTACCTGCATTCCTTATCATTGTTCTTATTGATTATTAATTGTTAGGAAATGCGAGGGTTTTATGTGATGATAGTATATACATATATATATGTGCTCGCTTGGCAGAAATAACAGAACCTATGTATGATCTATTAGTCATGAAATATGGATAGATAGATATATAAATGAATGCATTTACAAATATAGGTAATTGTACCTAAAGAAATGATAGCACTGTTGTATGTTCCTGTTATCATTAAATATGGTTACACGTCTATGAGCAACTGTATATATATATATATATATATATATATATATATATATATATATATATATATATATATATATATATATATATAGATATAGATATATATGTTTGTGCAAAGTAAAATGGTAGATATTGTTGTGTGTTTGTATTAGCTATTCATAGATATATAAGTGGATGTATATAAATATATGTGTTTATGCATAAAGGAATGGCTATATTCCTAATAACCTTTGAATTAAAATATATCGAATTACTATTTCAAATCTGTACAAGTACCATAAAGAATAGATGGGATGAATAACAATCCT
>JZKD02S2334069.1:423208-447596 GCA_000966675.3 Picea glauca
CCAGGGGCATTATTTCCTTGTTGTCACTGTTATGTCGTGTCGTCTTGATTATGTACGTCTTACTTGCGTCCTGTTGGTTCGAGGGGTGATGTAGGATCGAGGGGGTTGTTTCTTCGGCATGCGCGCACACACGGTTAAAACAAAAAAAAAAATTGCACCTAATATCAGAGTAGTTGTCCTTAACATAGGAGGGTTGTTACACATACTATTGTGAATGTCTTAAGTTTGTCTCAAAGAAAGCCAATGTATGGAACTATTTGAAAATTTTGATTCTGTAGCTCATTATAATTATCAAGATTCTAGTGGGGGGCCTTTAAATTTTGTAAAAAATTAGGGGGGAGTTGTTGGGGCCCAACAACATTGCATGCACAGAAAATGAATTACGAGTTACATGGCCCTTTACATAGTTTCAATTCATGATTGTAGAAACAAGGATCGAACCCGATAAGCGGTCAAACCTTTTTGTAAATGATTGAACTCTAACCAAAGAAAGTTTAGTGGCCATGGGAAAATCCACAGAGGCAAACGTTGCAAACCAAAGGACATAGAGAGAGTACGAGTAATGTCTAAATTTTTACTATGCATAAACCGGAAGTAAATTACGAATTTCTATATAAAACACAAAGGGAAAATTTACGAAGAGAGGGTCGGGGTTGATATTTATATTACATATGAATATGATATATAAAACATAAAGTGAAGTTTGTGAGACATAGTGTCAATTGTTGCCAATGTGTATTCACTGTAGGAAACACCGAATGCAAAATTTACGAATATAGGGTTACATTTTTTCCCTATTTATATATTGTTGTATGGAGCACAAAAGGTAACTCACGAACATAGGGTTAATTTTTTTCTTGTATATACAATGGTAGTGAAAATACATAGAATGCATCCACGAATTCCATAGAGGTTTTATCCTATACATATACATATTCATGCAAAGCTAAATTACGAGTTCCACAGGGTGGTAAAACAAACATGCATAGTAGAACTCCATAAGGAATAAAAAGAAAATTTACATATATGCTTACGCAAAGTATCCATTACTAAAGTCCACATAGTACGAATATAGTTACCTAGAACCCATGTACGAATTAAAGTGTTGACCTATCTTACATAGTGTAAAAATTATAGTATTTTTCCACAGAGAATAAACGAGCACATATGGGTAAATGGTAGGGTTAACATTTCTATAACGGTGGATATAGGAAAATGAGAAAGGAATACCGACAGATAACTATCATAACATTTTTGACCATGAAGGAACCCTAATAAATGATAGAATAGAGGTAAAAAAATAGTCAGCCGAGAAAAAACTACAGGTCCAGTCCCAAGAAATTTTAACCCACTCGAGCCCTGGGAGGAAAATACTTACGGAGGCATTGCTAACCCTCAACAGTTCCCAAACAAATTTTTATTCATGAGTTACAGAATACTAAAGAAATGAATTTCTTTCTTACCTTGCACAAAATATGAACCATAGATGTGTTTCCTCCTCCCTTTGTGTTTACCAGAGTCGATCTTCCATGTCGTTGGTCGTGCAAAGTAGGGGCAAGGTTAGCTTACATAGCAAAGGGCATTTTCGTGCAAAGTCAATCATTACAATGAGAAAATGGAAGCATTTTCTCACAGAGACAATCGTTACAATGAGAAAAGGGAAAGCAATGGATGGTTGTTACCTCGGGTCTCGTTAGAGGAGTGATGTGGTGGTTACATGCCAATACCTCTTCCATGTGAAACAATGGATATGGCGAGTCTACACTGGACGTGGTGGCCAAAGTGTCAATTCTGGGAGGTACAGTTTAGGTCTCCATTAATGGATTAGCTATGGGTTAAATGTTAGATTGAAATCCTCCATTAAACCATTTTCAAACCATTTTATTGTTGGGTCATGTTTCTAGTCAGTTAGGGTTACGACCTATATGTGTGTAATGGTATATGCTCACCACTATAAGCTAAGGGAATTCTCATATGGTTCCCAACATGTTAATCCTTATGATTAACAACAACTATATCATTGGGGAATGTTTCCAGTGTATGCTAACCTTGTAGCAATCTGTGTGTTAAATGATAACTATATCGTTAGACTAAAATCTTGTAGCGATATTATCCTGTATAATTAAGCGATATGTAATACTATGGATAGGTTTAGTGACATATTTTAAATTAGATATTTATGTTATGGGTAGAGTTGTATATAGTATCCACGAAATATATATTTTGGTAAACAATATATGCATAAGTATGTTGATATAGATAGAGATAAGGTTATGATAGTTTATGTGATAAACTATTTATATATACCTATCGACATGGATAGTTTCAGCACTATGGAATCCATATGATAGTTACATAGTAAACTATATGAATGTATGTTATCATTGATAAGTGCTAATTGTTATGGATATATTGTATGATAGTCTTTAGTATTCAATTTATTATGCACTGTAATTGTTGTATAACATAACTTAACACAAAAATGGTAGATATTCTAAGGGCTATGATAGCCCTGGTCGCAATTGTACTATTTACAAAATAAGTATAAGATTCTAAATCCATGACGCAAGAGAGGCACTTGTTCCCTCGACTCACCTGCTCTCAGGATCGTTCAAATCCACTCTTCGAGCCGAAGCGGCTCCTTGGACTCCCAATGGAATCTCTGCTGCAGACCCCGCTCCACAGGTCCTTATTTCATTCTCACATCTTTCTGCACTTAACCGTGAACTTTCCCTGATCTTATTTTCAGGTTTCGCGTTCCCCCGTCATCAAGAGTTCTTTACCTCTTAAATCCCTGATCACCGATGAGCTCTCTTCCCGGCCTTAGCCCCCTGGCTATGCCCTTTGGTCCATGTGACCACTTACCATAAGACCGCAGCCTTATGCCTTTCTGTCGGGGTTTTGGGTTCTAATTTCTCGATGTTCTCCAATCCCCGTTAGCCCTCCAGGATAAAATCTTGGTCCACGTGACCCTTAACTCACAAGACCGCAGCCTTGTCCCCCATTGAGGTTTCAGACTTTTCAATGCCAAAATGAAAACGTCCCCAGGACTCGCGATTCCTCGAATCCCAACGCGCTCCCTACGCGTTAGCCCTCCTAGCTAGGCTCTTGGCCAATATGACCACTATCCCCGTGACCTCAGTCTTATATTCCTCATCGGGGTTTTGGGCTTCGTGAATCCACAATGCATGGACTCCTCATCCCCGCAATTCCTAATTCTCCGATGCACTCAAAATGCCGACGTACTGACAACTGGCCCCACACAATGGAGCGTCCCACTTCTCTGCGATGCTGACAGCTAGATCCCACTTATCGAGGTTTCAAACTCCATGATTCCAAAGTGTATAAACACTTTGTCATCAGGATCCCTGATATCCCGATGGCCCAAACACCGATCAACAACTTCCTGTCGGGACTTTTCCCGATGACTTGGATCTCTGCCACGTGTCTCCCACAAGCGGACGGTCCTGATCCAGTCTCGCGCTTCGTGACTTTTGGTACTCTGGAAGTCTTACCTCTCAAACCTTCGATATGCCGATGGGCTTCCGATCTCGTCCACATGTCCCCACAAATGGAAAACTCTGATCTCTCCTCACGATTTCACGACTCCAAGTGTCCTGGGTGCCTTGTCTCTAGGACTCGCGAAACATCGATGCCCGATACGCCGATGGACTTTCGATATTGTCCACGTGTCCCTACAAATGGATGGCTCAGATCTCGTCAGGATTTTGAGACTTGTGATGTCACAGCTCTCATGACCTCAGGAACTCCGATTTCCTGATGCCGAATATCCTGACTCTCTTCGGATTTCTAACACTTGTCTCCCAAAATGGATGGCTCAGATTATGTCGGAGTTTTCACTATGGACTTCCCCGATCCCTTGTCCACGCAAATGTCAATTTCTCGACTCTCGATGCCTCGATCTCTGCCACGTGTCTCCACCAATGGACGGTCCAGATCTTCCCGGCGTTTCGAGACTTGAAGTGTCTCGACTTTCTTGTCCTCAAGAATCCCGATTTCCCGATGACTGCTATCCCGATGGCTACACCCTCGTCAAAATTTTTCGCCTCCTGTCCACGAAGGTAAACCTCATGCAACTCCTATCCAATATGATGGCTGACGGGAAATTTGATCAAGATCTGATAGTTCAGATTCATCCTTCTCGATGGTCCTCCAAAGTCTAAACTCTGCGCGCCTTCACCCGATCCTATGTCTTGTTGGATTCTGTGTGAACATCTAACAGGCCACATTTACCTTTCCTCTCTGCGCTTCTCCTGACGCCTTCCTGGATGTGAAAACCAACGGTCCAGATCTTCTTCGCTCTAGCCGATCCGACGGCTGTCACCGCTCCTCTTGAGCTTGCACACTTTCTTCCTATGCCTGGAAGAATTCCAAGTCTCCCCAAAGTCTCTGACCTTTGTCCTCCTTTTTCCGCGATCTCCCTTGCTTGAGTTCTCACCGCGCGCTTTCTCCTTGACACTGTCCCTCCTAAACTTTGGGAACTTTGAACTCCCCCAAAGATTTCTTCAACCTTTGCACTCCTTGCAGTCATGACTCTATGCGTGAAATCACTCGCCCTCTTGAGATTCTCAACCACTCAGACCCCTAAGGGATTTTTTCCTTCTTCTCCTTCAAATGGAGAATGAAATGGATGCCCTCCTGGCTATCCTTCTGCTCAAACAACTTTTTACTGAGCCTGTCTGCACACTAACTCAAATGCCCACCTAGTAGAGTGTCTCCTCCTAGAACGTTCAACAGTTCTGTCCTCCTGTGCACCTATGCACTCGTTCGATGTCCACCTGGCAGAGCTCTCAGAATCCTCAGTGATTCTGGTCCTTCTTCCTAAACTCACAATAGATTCCATCTTTTGTGCACTCCTTGCGCTAGCTCAATGCCCACTTGGCAGAGCTTTACAGAACTCCTTAGAGCTTCTGTCTCTTCTGTTTGAACTCACAACATAGTTCCTCCCTTAGCACCACTGTGCATATGCTCGATGCCCACTTGGTAGAGATTTATAGAATTCACAGCAGAATTCTATCTGCAACTGTGTCTCTCATACACAGCCTTGCCTCCAAGGTATTTAGCAACCTTGAGGTCTTCCTCCTGAGTTGTTGACTTCAGTCCCTATGCCGCAGCACATATTTTTCTAACTCCACAGAGTTCAGAAGTGCATCCTCTGTGCACGGCTCTCAGAAGCTGTAGCGTTCTGTCACACCCTCCTGGTGTGAAGCCTCAAAGACCTTCACCTGAAATCAAACACATTCTTGCAAATGCACAATTACAATATATATCTGCATCATAAAAGAACACTCACAGACATCCACATAACACAGAATAATGCAGGAAAAACTGCTCTTTGTATTAGAATGACAAATGCCTGTAATTACAAGGTGTTCTCGAGCTCCCTCTGGCTCTTCTCTTCTCTACCTTTTTCTAACTACAAAATGAGATATCAGATCTCTTTTACCTGAGGGGGCTCTTTGAGATCTTCCCTCCAACCTACCTACCCTATTCAATGGCATTGAATGGGATGTCTAGTCTAGAATCAGATCTAGATCTCCGGCATACAAACATTTAAGGCCGATCTTATCTACAACTTGGGCAAAGGCACGACTTCCCAGCTCAACAGCTTAAGCATTTAAATTACATAGAATTCAAATTTAGAAGAGGTCGTGCCTCTCTTTTAGCGTGCGATTTGAATTCGCTAGCATGGCTAGCTGACGTGGAGAGATGCTCCTGCATCAAAATCCTCAGTTGCAAAATCATGATCTCCTGCTCATGCGCTTCCCCTCTCAGTTGTTGTAAATCCTCATGGATCCCAAACAAACATCTGGAGCTTCCCATCTGCTCCATTCTGCTACTGCTGCTACTCTTGCACTGATGCTTCTTCTGCTTCCTTCCTTCTGCTCAGCTGCTCCTCGCTGGCAGTCTCTGCTGACCTGATCATCAACTCTATGATCTCTTATATCACTGCATCCAGTTGATCCAATGGTTGGTCCTGTTCTTGCAGTCTCCTCCGCTGCAAATTTTTTTGGCACATGGGCAGATCATCATGATCTCCCATGCCTTCCTCTTCATCTTCATCTATGGCCTCGGGTTGCCACTCTACTACAGACTTCAGCTCTGCAGTCTCCCTTTGACTGACTTTCTGTTCAGTCACCTTCTCTAACAGCTCAACTTCTGTCAGTTCTCTTGCTGGCTTTGGATTGTTCATCCAATCCTCCAGCATCTCTAGCTCCATCTCCCATGGAGTGATAAATCTTCCTGCTCACTCTTCGGCTTCCGTTGCTGCAAACTTCAGTGCTGCAGCTTCTTTCTTTTCATCTCCCTGGCTGAAATCATTGAGCCATTCCTGAGAATGCTTGTCATTCTCTACATATGCTTTTTCTTCTGCTTGGGCAGCTTCCAAAGTCTGCTCCAACTCTTCTTCTTCGCTGACAATCATCGTCAGCTGTGACTATTCTTCTGCTATTGCTGCATCATCTGCAACATAGACTTCTGCCTCCTCCTGGGAAAATGGTAGGAATATTCCAATTCCCCCAATCATAAAAATATTATCTTGATCTTCCTCCTTGGTCAGCTGCACATGCTGATCTAAACCCATCTCTGAATTCATGAGACCTTCAGACAGTCTCATCTGCTCGGTCAGCTCCTCGGGCTGATCCAAATTCACCTGCTCATACATGCCCACCTGGCAATATGGGATGTCTCCACTGCCCTCCTGGCAGTCCATGGAATTAACTAATTCCATGTCTGTTTCCTTGCCCACCTAGCAAACTAGAAACCTTCTGCTGCCCTCCTGGCAGTCTTCGAGATCCTGTAGCGACCTCATACCATTGCCCAACTGGCAATGTGAAATTCCTTGGCTATCCTCCTGATAGTCTCTGAGATCCCGCAGTGATCTCAACCCATTGCCCTCCTGGGAATTGGGAATTTCCTCTCTGCCCTCATGGTAGCTCTTGAGATCCTCAGCTAATCCCAATTCATTTCCAAAATCATCGAGACTTCTCCCGGTCTCTGGTTCATAGACATAAATCACCTTTTCCTCTGCGGCCTTGAGGTTTTTAGCATACCTCAACCATCTTTTTAACAGCCTGTGCTGCCCTCTAACCATCAACTCCTTGGCTGGCCACTTTTATTTTTCCTTCTTCATAGGTAATTCACACACCTGTCTCGACCTCCTATCCTGCCGCATCTGTAGTTCGAGATTTTCTATGTCTTCTTTTAATTCATAGAGCTCTTTATCCCTTTCTTTATCTATTTCTGCAAGCTTTTCTGCCTTGCTTTTCTTCCTCCCAGCATGCCTATGGTCTTCAGTAACCATGGTGTAGTCTTTGCCTACTTTCCTAGAAAACCTGTTGTCACTCTGCATACCGAGTGTTTCGAGCTTCACTTACAGTCCTCCCTGACTGCCTCCTTGATCATTTCCTACCTACGAACAATCGCCATAGAGTCTCCAGCACTCTGTCTTCCTTCACCTGAAATATAAAGATGAATTACTTGCTCTGATACCACTTGACACAGGTGAGGCACTTGTTCCCTCGACTCACCCGCTCTCAGGATCATTCTAATCCCCTCTTCGAGCTGAAGCGTCTCCTTGGACTCCCAATAGAATCTCTACTACAGACCCCGCTCCACAGGTCCTTATTTCATTCTCACGACTTTCTGCACTTAACCGTGAACTTTCCCTGATCCTATTTTCAGGTTTCAGGATTTCACGTTCCCTCGTTGTCAAGAGTTCTTTACCTCTTGAATCCCCGATCATCGATGAGATCTTTGCCCGGCATTAGCCCCCTGGCTATGCCCTTTGGTCCATGTGACTGCTTCCCATAAGACCGCAGCCTTATGCCTTTATGTCAGGGTTTTGGGTTCTAATTTCTCGATGTTCTCCAATCCCTGTTATCCCTCCAGGCTAAACTCTCGGTCCACGTGACCCTTAACTCACAAGACTGTAGCATTATCCCCCATCTGGGTTTCGGACTTTTCAATGCCAAAATGAAAACGTCCCCAGGACTCGCGATTCCTCGAATCTCGACGCGCTCCCTACGCGTTAGCCCTCCTGGCTAGGCTCTTGGCCAATATGACCATTATCCCCGTGACCTCAGTCTTATATTCCTCGTCGAGGTTTCGGGCTTCGTGAATCCACAATGCATGGACTCCTCATCCCCACAATTCTCGATTCTCCGATGGACTCAAAATGCCGACGTACCGACAGCTGGCCCCACACAATGGAGCGTCCCACTTATTGGGGTTTTGAACTCTGCGATTATAAAGTGTATAAACACTTTGTCATCAGGATCCCCGATATTCCGATGGCCCAAATGCCGATCAACAACTTCCTGTCAGGACTTTTCCCGATGACCTGGATCTCTGCCACGTGTCCCCACAAGCGGACGGTCCTGATCCAGTCTCGCGCTTCGCGACTTCTGGTACTCCAGAAGTCTTTCCTCCCAAACCTTTGATATGCTGATGGGCTCCCGATCTCGCCCACGTGTCCCCACAAATGGACGGCTCTGATCTCTCCTCATAATTTTGTGACTCCAAGTGTCTTGGGTGCCTTGTCTCCAGGACTCGTGAAACGCCGATCCCTGATACGCCGATGGAATTTCGATCTTGTCCACGTGTCCCTACAAACGGATGGCTCTGATATCATCAAGATTTCAAGACTTGTGATATCCAAGCTCTCACGACCTCAGGAACTTCGATTTCCCGATGTCGAATATTCCGACTCTCTTCGGATTTCTGACACCTGTCTCCCCAAACGGACGGCTCAGATTATGTCGGGGTTTTCACTATGGACTTCCCCGATCCCTTGTCCACAAGAATTTTGATTTCCCAACTCTTGATGCCTCAATATCCGCCACGTGTCTCCACCAATGGATGATCCAGATCTTCCCGGCATTTCGAGACTTGAAGTGTCTCGACTTTCTTGTCCTTAAGAATCTTGATTTCCCAATGACTGTTATCCTGATGGCTACGCCCTTGTCGTAATTTTCCGCCTCCTGTCCACGAAGGTAAACCTTGTGCAGCTCCTATCCAATCTGACGGCTAACAGGGAAATTTTCTCAAGATCTGACAGTTCAGATACATCCTTCTCGATGGTCCTCCAGAGGCTAAACTCTGCGCGCCTTCACCCGATCCGACGGCTTACGGGATTCTGTGTGAACATCCGACGGTCCACATTCTCCTTTCCTCTATGCGCTTCTCCTGATGCCTTCCTAGATGTGAAAACCAACGGTCTAGATATTCTTCGCTCCAGCCGATCCGATGGCTGTCGCCACTCCTCCTGAGCTTGTGCACTTTCTTCCTATGCCTAGAAGAATTCCAAGTCTCCCCAAAGGCTCTGACCTTTGTCCTCCTTTCTCCGCAAGCTCCCTTGCTTGAGTTCTCTCCGCACGCATTCTCCTCGACGCTTTCCCTCATGAACTTTGGGAACTTTGAACTCCCCCAAAGAGTTCTTCAACCTCTGCACTCCTTGCAGTCATGAATCTATGCGTGACAACACTCACCCTCCTAAGCTTCTCAACCACTCAGACCCCTAAGGGATTTTGTCCTTCTTCTCCTTCAGATGGAGAATGAAATGGATGCCCTCCTGGCTATCCTTCTACTCAAGCAACTGCTTACTAAGCCTGTCTTCACACTAACTCAAATGCCCACCTAGCATAGTGCTTCCTCCCAGAACGTTCAATAGTTATGTCCTCCTGTGAACCTATGCACTCGCTCGATGTCCACCTGACAGAGCTCTCAGAATCCTCAGTGATTCTGGTCCTTCTGCCTGAACTCACAACAGAGTCCTTCTTCTGTGCACTCCTTTCACTAGCTCAATGCACACTTGGCAGAGCTTTACAGAACTCCTCAGAGCTTTTGTCTCTTCTGTTTGAACTCACAATAGAGTCCCTCCCTCAGCACCACTGTGCATATGCTCGATTCCCACTTGGTAGAGCTTTACAGAATTCACAACAGAATTCTATCTGCAACTGTGTCTCTCATACACAACCTTACCTCAAAGGTATTCAACAACCTTGAGTTCTTCCTCCTGAGTTGTTGAATTTAGTCCCTGTGCCACAGCACGTCTTTTTTTGACTCCGCAGAGTTCAAAAGTGCATCCTCTGTGCATGGCTCTCAGAACCCGCAGCATTTTGTCACACCCTCCTGGTGTGAAGCCTCAAAGACATTCACCTGAAATCAAACACACCCCTGCAAATGCACAATTACAGTATACATCTACAGCATAAAAGAACACTCACAGACATCCACATAACACAGAATAATGCAAGAAAAATTGCTCTTTGTATTAAAATGGAAAATGCCTGTAATTACAAGGTGTTCTCGAGCTCTCTCTGGCTCTTCTCTTCTCTACCTTTTTCTAACTACAAAATGAGATATCATATCTCTTTTACCTGAGGGGGATCTTCGAGCTCTTCCCTCCAACCTACCTACCATATTCAATGGCATTGAATGGGTTGTCTAGTCCAGAATCGGATCTAGATCTCCGCCATACAAACATTTAAGGCCGATCGTATCTACAGCCCGCGCAAAGGCACAGCTTCCCAGCTCAACATCTTAAGCATTTAAATTACATTGAATTCAAATTTAGAAGAGGTTTCACCTCTCTTTTAGAGTGCGATTTGAATTCACTGGCGTGGTTGGTTGGCTGGCTGGTTGACATGGAGAGATGCTCCTGCATCAATCCAGTAGCGATGATAAATCTACTCTTCTTACAATAAACGGAAATAAAAATGTGTTTGATCAAATGTTGAAGAGTCAAGGAGTTTTAATGTCCCCAAATAATTTTAATTTTTTTTATTTTGAGAAATTTGGGGTACATTACAATACTCCTATGGCTACCCTCAACAGAAAAATTCTAGCATGGGATACCCTTCAAAAGGGTTTGGCCTGGTCATGGGTATTGAGTACTTTTCATGGAACAAGACGAGAGTATGTGATACATATTCTTCTCATGCCACTTCATTAAGGATCTCGATGTATTTTGAAAAGAATAATTGGAGGGAAATGAAGATAGGAAGGGTCTTCTTTAGAAGCTTTGGAAAAACATATGAAGGAAGAGGATACATGAAGGGAACATCACTTTTTACTTGTTTTTTTTGGGGAAATTTGGTTTATAGGGAATGTATCCCTATTCCAAGACAAGATCATCACTCCTATGATGGTATATTATAAGGATAAGGGGTGTACAAAGCATATGGTCGTGTGATAAATACGAAGAAACAAATATTTCAAGAGGTGGAAAACAATTCAAAACCTTATGGTTTCTTTTTTGGTGCTTCAAATGATAACCCACATAGGAGTGGGGCATGAGAAGATTTATACATTTATATAACACAATGGATTCACTTTAAATTCAACTTAGTGTGCATGGAAAATAATGTAGTGGATGTACAAGTAGTCTCCATTTTAAATAGTTTAACATTAGAGATTGGGATTAGGTATATACGAATTTGTGTAGATTCAGAGATTATTATTTCTTCACTTAATGAAACTATGTATATTAGAATTCAACTCTTATTTGAAATTATAATGGGGAATAAGGAACTGAAATCACACTTCAGTTGCTTCTTATGCAAACATTTGATGACATAGTACAAATAACTTGTATATAGACTTTCCAAATATGTCTTTGTGGTCAGTGGATATACCCATATGATGTGTATAGTTTGATAAATATTCTATGCTTAGAGGTATGGATCAAATATTACCCAATAAAAAGTTACAAGAATTGTAATCTCATCATATTTTCACCATTGGGCGTCAAATTTAAAAGGGATAAATGGTTATCATAGTTCAAGTCATGCAGTTTTGGGGTTGAAAACATAGGGTTTAGTCCCCAATCCATGATTTTGGGGCTCATAATACATATCTGAATCCATAGACCATAATATAGGCCCCAGAGGTGCAATATTTTCCCTACAAAGGGAAAATGAACCCAATTTCTCTATATTTTCAGCTTAGCTATCTTAGTTTTAGATTTCCTTTTGTTTCATTGTCGAAGTAATATTGAAACATTTTGTTGAATATATAGACTAAAATTCACTTTGAGAGGTTGATGTGTTGCCTTGATCATCAAAGTGTGTTCATTTCACTTTTTGTTTCCAATGTCCTTCAATTGGATTAACATAATAGTTTAACTTCTTCTCATAGAATGACCTTAGGTTTTCAAGACAATAGGAGAGACAAGGTTTACCAAACCATATCTTGCTTGAAGTTTTGATGTAGTTTAAAAACTATTGATTGGATATTAATAACTTTATCATGGAGGTATTAGATTAGAATCTCGTCAATTCCCTTAGGAACAATGGTTAGTTTTGATTCATCTAAAAATGCACAATAATCATATATAAATGCAACAAATCAATAAGGATGAAATGTTCACCTTTAATGACTTAAAATTCTAATTTTTATAGGGTTTAGTGGAAAAAATTCAAGTTTCTCACCTTCTTCCTAATGACAAGAATATAAATGAGATTTATCTATAATATCCAACAAAAACAACTCTTCTCTTGGCTACAAGTGGCTTTGTTTTAAGCCTTTCCTTGAGGGTTGCTTGAACAAATTGTGGCAAGTTGAGCCCAAGCAAATTGTTTGAACAAATTGTCATTACCATAATCAGCGTTGTCAACATAGTTACCAATTTAACGAGAACTCTAGAGAGTTCTCATTTTTGGGGGTGTCTAATGTTTTACCTCGTTTTTAAAAATGGTGATACCAGTGGCACCCCCCCTCTGTTTTTAGGTGGTTTTTCAATTTTTTTATTTTTTCGATCCACAATGTTTCCCCATTATTTTTTTAAATGCTTATTTTTCATCTATTTTCAATTTTTTCTAAATGCTTTTTTATTCAACGATGTTTTTAGTCATTTTTTCATGCTTCTTTCAATCTTAAAAATATTTTTTACCATTTACTTTTTTGAAGTTACAATTTTTCATATAATTTTGTCTCCATTAATTTATTGTTCCACACTTTTTAAATATAGTGAAAAAAATCATTTTTAACACATTGTTTACCTTTACTTCAATACAATGAAAACAATTGTAGTTAAATATGTAATGAACCTCCCGTTAAGTCACAACATCAAGCCTCATGTAACAAGTGCAATTTTTTTTTTTTTTGTGGGTAGGAAGGTAAAAATGACATTATACTCAACAACGAAACACAACGACAGACACCACGCAAGCAACTCATGCAACAACAACACGACGGCCTAACATAGGAGCACATCAATCACCTGGAAGAAATGTACAACATTCGACCGAAAATAATAAGAATGACTACCCACCCGTCCTACCCAACAATGGTTAGGACCTCTAGGACACATAAGCAATGCTCAAGCCTAGGTTCCCATCGATTTTGACCAATTAAGGTCTTAGGGCTGGCGACTGTTCTGAGGAACAAGGAGGTGTCTACATTCCCCCCTCACACAAGCAAACCAAGCACACTGAAGTTTACCAACCAAGTACAAACATTCATTATAATGAACAACAACCCTCAAGGGAAGCGCAAGCTAAAAAAGACCTCATCAACTACCCAACCATTAATCCAGGCTAAATGGTCAATATCTATGATCTAAATTGATGTTAATTACATATCAATGAACCAGTCTAAGTTTATCTTAGATTTGCAATCTGATAGTAAGTCACATTTCAATTAATTTCTAAATACAACTTTATGTTAGCATTGAAATCATTTATAAATTGCAACTAAGTCAACATGTTAATTTAATTTAGCATTAAGAACGATCTAAATTAAAGGTTTAAAAATATAAATATACAATGGTACCAAGTCATAATATAAATTCTCGCAAATGATTAACATAAAGTAACATGGTGGAGGCATTAAAAGAAATGCTTGTTAAGTCGTGAAAACTAACTAAGATTTTTTCTCAAGGTAGTTCCTAAGGGAATCATCAATAAGTAAGGGAGTCTTTGGAATTATTTCCTTGGAATTCCTATTGAAGATGTAAGTAGTAAAAATGCTAAAAATAAGTGAGAAGGTTTAATCAATTACTTCTAGGAGAAGTTATTCTTAAGAGAAGGTAATGAGAGCCTAAATTTGATTACAAGGTGAGTGGAAAAATTTCTAAAGTTTTAACTTATTATCCAACCCTTTTTAAACCAAACTTCTCTTTAATAATTAAATCCCCTTCCCTTAATAAACCAAAAGTCACCATTAGAATCATTCTTTTTCAAGGAACTTACTATTCAGTAAACAGTCATGGTAATCTCTAATTTAATAAATAAAAGTCCTTCCTTTTTCATCTAACTTATTAGTCCATCCCTGTTGGCAAGTTATTGAAGAATAAAGTTGATAATAAGTGGAGTCACATTTTAGCAAGGATAGAATGTGAATAAAAGTTAGTCTGGTAAGATTTCACTCCATCAATTCCTTAACATTTCAGCCATTTGAATTAAACAAAAAGGGATTTAATCAATACCATTGATAATTATCTAGAGCAGGCTGGGTTAACTAATTTAGCAATAATCCAGAACAAAAGTGGATTTAACTAACATTTCAATGAAATGGAAATTCACCGATTCATACAATAATTTTCTTCTAATTAAGGAATACAGATTCCCCCCCGCTCAGAAACACAAAGTGCAGATTGCTATAAAAAGGGATGATTGGTAAATTGCTGAATAAGACAACAGTGATTTACTATCTGAGAAAAATAAAGGTATCGCTGCTAAAGGGATAGACTCAATGCAATCAATTTCAGCAACCATGGTCACACCATACTAAATTACTACCAGTCAACAAATTTAATCACAATCAAGCTTGGATATCAATCACGGTCTACATAAAGAGTTTTAATACTGTAAATCCACGGTCCCACAATATGCCTAAGTCCGTTATAATGCATTAAGTTGGCAGTGGATGGCAGTAACTTCGTTGTGTAAAACCTGGTTGGAATAATACTAAAGTTGCGGGCACACATGGGCAAATGATTATTACATTAAATGGTTGCCTCTAGATAAATCTCTACCCAAAAGGCCAACAAATCAATAACCAAGAATGCTATTAAAGGACTGTGTGTAAACATGGTGTGAACAGTGTTATCACTGTGTAAACATGGTGCGTACATTATTCAAATCTGGAAAGTAACGACCATTTTAAGTAAATAAATTTCATGTAAACATTAAATCGTGATAGTAGCGATTTGGGAGAAGGTGAATAGGAGTGGGATAGATCACGTGAGGGAAACTATAAACTTAAAACGAGACCCATGAAAAAAAATGCAGTCATAAAAATCTATGTAACAAAAAGAAAATCCGGGTCAACTGGAAAAAAAGGGTTTGCTGGTACAAGAAATATATGGTGGTAACTGAAGGGAGGGAGAATACACTCAACACGACCCAATGCAGACAGGGGGCAGAGAACACACCACCTGCGAATTCATGGTAGACAGTCGTATACAATCACATTTAATTTTTATTTTTTTTAAATTCGAGGGAAACCGGTTACACAATCAAAATTCCAAGCTAACACAGAGGAAATATTACTCAGTCAATACTTGGTTCAATAGAGATAGGGAATAGTAAGTTGATTTGTAATAAATAAATAAATAAATTCAACCACATTCCAAGAAAAATTTGCTTGTGCATTGCTAGGATACCATTACATGTCGACTTAAAAAAATTCTTCCAAGAACAACGTTGGGTTAAAATTGATCCACCAAATAAAGATGGGGTAAAACGTGACAATCAAGAATATAAACAAGCTGAGTTTAAGGAAAAACTTCGCCAGCAATCACAGTGCAGGATTAATTGAATGCATCGAGGCACAAGGCGAACCTTCAGCTAAAGAAAAACATCGAGGGTAGATGACTAACAGGTGCGTCCTTCGCTCATCATCCTCGCACAGAAGAGCAGGGCATTGAGATCCATAGGTCCTTTAACGCTAAGGAGACGACTGTAGATCAGGCTCCTAGCCGACTGCTGAGGCGAGGATTAAGGAGATAAGGACTAAAGGAAAACAACCAATAAGGACACAATCATTCATGACTAGGTGGTCAATACATGCGGAACACGAAGGCCATGGGAGTCAACAACCATCGAGCTAGGCTAAGGAAGGTTCCAGTCATCAATTTAAAAAAAAAAAAGAACATTATTTTACTTTTCCATTAAATAAGCATACATAAGAATAAAACCTACAACATATACTATACAAAATGCAAAGAGAGTATCGTTGCATGTTTTCCCTCTCTGAGTGACGACCGCGCGCTCCATGCAACTCCCACTCGTCGATCGTTGAGACTTCACTGGTACCCCCCAACCAATGCTAGGGGTACTCTTCTTCCCCCTTATCCCCCTGAGATCCAAAGGGGCCACACACACTATCTAGAGGTTTCGACTAGCTCCCAACTCACCTCGCAAGGCCGAGCTACCACTCCTCTCCGAGATGGGTATCCCAACTCCCACAAGTAAATCAGTCAAGTAGATAATTCTGCAATGTAACGTTACACAAACAGATGATCCCCCTACCTCGATCACCTCCATCCATTATATAGACTTTTGTGGTTCCTTACTTTCCAAAAATTTTCTTTTAGTTAAGTTTTTATAATTAATTTCCTAAAAATTTTTCTTCATACAAGTGTCACCCATCCCCTACATTCCTCCATTATTTAATTTCTTTAATTAATTAATTACCTTATTTCCCTCACCCACCTAGATTTACTCTTATAATCACTCCTAGGTGTCCCCAAATTCCCTTACAGGTTTTAAAGGCTCTCCCTATTATTAAATTGCTAAATTTAGTTTAAATTAGAAATCTCTTAAATGGTAGATTCTTTACTAAGTTGACTTTCCGCTTTTTCGCTTAAGTTCCCCCTTTTCCCTTTTTATGTTTACCTATTTTCCTAGTTTCCTAATATTTTAAATTTTCCCTCTTTCCCCATTTTACTTAGAACTCAAAAAGGCAGGTGTGGAAATTTAACCCCTTTTCCCTTTTCTTATTTAATTAGTATATTTTAATTTATTAAGGTAATAAAACACTTAATTCCCTTTTTAAATTTTAATCCAACAGATCTTTTTTTGAAACAATTTATTTCTTACTCCCTTCATGTTACAAGATTTAACGAAGATCATAATTATTATTCATGTGGTTTATATTATTATTATTATTATTATTATTATTATTATTATTATAGAGAGATAAAATTTTACCACTAGCATAGTTTAGACTTAAACCTTAAATTTTCATATTGGGCAACATTTAATTAGGGAATTTTTTTTAAAAATACTTAACGCGTTATTCATCCTAAGGCCATCCAGGTTCATTCCTCTATCATCAACAATGTGACGTGCCCTTTAGGATGCACTAGGTGCCCCAAGGGTGCCACTCGCCTCATTTATTCCCTTGCGCAATGTGCCCTTCAGGACACACTACGTGCTCCAACGGTGGCACTCGCCTCATCTGTTCCCTTGCGCGATGTGCCCTTCAGGACGCACTACGTGCTCCAAGGGTGCCACTTGCCTCTTTACTTACTTGGTAGACATCTCTAACCCCTGGAGTCAATACTCCACTAGGTTAACTTGTGGGAGACTAAGGGCCTCTAAGGAATAAGGCCCCTGCCTTATTGTGAACCCCTTAGAATCATCGTGAGCGACTATCACAGTCTACCCTCATGGCATCGTGGGTTCTCTCGAACTAGGTAGTCGTTAACCTACAGTTCGTGCCACGACGGGAGTGCTAGTAGGTTGTGGCAGGGTTGTTTTCCACACCTCTCGCTCAACATCTATGGTATTCATGTGTGACCCCTTTACTCCATATGTGAGTCTGGTTGGAAAGTTATCGTCAGCCTGCATCATCAACAAATCATGTCAGAACATATCCATATCATATCCTCTAATCAAAAGCACTAAAATCACAGTGAAACAATCAAACCCCAAATGGTACACTCCCTGAATCGATCCAGAGTCCAAGGGGTTCCATCGATGCCTTGGCATCCTCTAGGTCCATAATCCTGTACACTCAGTAAAACTGAGTCAATCGCAGTTGTCTATGTCGAGGCGGAAAAAAAACATGTTATCATCCCATAACGCCGCATAATCAAAATCAAAAGTTTTAATAGCATAATAATGCAGATCACTTGCGAGCAAAAGTCCTCAAAGAATAAGTTCGCTCAGTGCGCCAGAGCGGGATGTTTCATACACCCCCTCTTGGTCTAAACTTTGTCCCGAAGTTTCACAGTATATATGTCGAAATAAAGTGTATCATAGTATCATATGTCTATCTATCAAACATAAATGGAAACTGTCGGTGCATATCATATGGGTCCTCCCAGGTCGCCAAGTGTCGACTATAACTATCCCACTAGACCTTAACCTGATCTATAGTTCGACATCGTAGCTGTCAAATGCGATGATGCAAGATGTGGACTAACTCAGCCGTGAGCGCCCCCTCTTCTGATACCTGCAAGGAAATCATGTCAATAACATGTGTAGGATCACTAATATAATGTCTCAAAATAGATACATGAAAAACAACATGCATATGCCTCAAAGAATCAGGCAAGGCTAGTCTATAGGCCATGGGCCCCTTTCTCTTCACAATCTTGAAAGGTCCCATGAACCTAGGAGAGATTTTATCTCCCTTCCCAAACTTGATCGAACTCTTATGTGGTTTAACCCTCTAGAAGACTCGATCACTGACCTCATAACTACGATCAACATAGCGTGCATCGGCATAACTCTTATTAATGATCCTACGCTTCTTTAATCCTATGTCTTATTGTTTTCATTTGTTCTTCCATTTCTTGGATTTCTTCTGGGTCCACCAAGACCCTATCCTCAAGACGATCCCAACTCAAAGGCATCCGACACGGTCTCCTGTAAAGAAACTCGAACGGCGCCATCTTAATGGTGCTTTGGTAATTGTTGTTGTAATTGAATTCTACCAGTGGTAAGAATTCTTCCCAACAATTTTGTTGGTCCATCACATCCATGCACAACATGTCCTCCAAGGTCTTGTTCATTCATTCGGTCTGCCCATCATTCTCCGGGTGATACGCAGTACTAAAGTTAAGTTGGGTTCCCAAGGCCTCTTGTAAAATCATCCAAAATCGTCCAATAAACATTGATCCTCGATCGAATATAATCCTCTTAGGCACACCATCCAGCCTCACAATCTCACTGATGAAAACTCTAGCTATGTCAGGTGCCTGATACGTCATACACATAGGAATAAAGTGAGCACTCTTCATCAGAGTGTCTACTGCTATGAAAATCGAGTCATGTCTCCTTGACGTCAGTAGCAATCCCACTATGAAATCCATCGAAATAACCTCCCATTATGATTCTGAAATAGCATGTGGTTGTAGTAATCCTTCTAGGTGTCTATGTTTATCCTTTACCTACTGACATTCTAGACATCTGGCCACATAGTTGACTATGTCTGCCTTCATTCCCTTCTAGAAGAATAAGGGTTTAAGGTCTGCCCTCATCTTCATGACTCCCAGGTGAGCCATGTATATTTCTCTATGAGCCTCTCTTAGGATTAACATCCTCAACTCGTCATTTGGCAGTACGTAGATCTGAGCTTTAAACCTCAATAAACCATCGCTATCGAATGAAAATCCCTCAAATCGTGGTACCATCATTGTGTTTTGTCTGATAAAACCCTCGACCTCTTTCTACTAGTCATCGTCATGCTATAAAGTTAGAATCTTTTCACATAGATTCATCTGAAGAGGCAGCACTGAAAATATGCGTGGTCTCTGACTCAATGTGTCTACCACTTGGTTCACTATTCCTTTTATGTAAGTAATCTCGAAGTCGTACTCGCTAAGCAATTCCGACCAACACCGTTGTCGTGCGTTCAGGTCACTTTGCGTAAATATGTGTTGTAGTCCACAATGGTCAGTCTTTAGTTCAAATTGTCGTCCAACAAGGTAGTGTCTCCAAACCTTCAAGGCATGAATGATGGCTAACAACTCCAAATCATGCTTAGCATAGTTCTCCTCATGCCTTCTTAGTCGAAATGTAAGAAATCACTCGTCCATCTTGCATCAAGACTCCACCTAAGCCTTCCTTGGATGCATCAGTGCATACCAAGAAGTCTGCGTCCATGTCAGGGACCTTTAGTATCGGTGTTGTTGTCAATAACTCCTTGAGCCTCTAAAATTCTTCTGTGCATTTCTCGGTCCAAACAAACTTCTTGTTTTTCTTCTACAATTCCATGATTGGATTTGCTATCTTCTAAAACCCTTCGACGAACCGTCGATAGTATCCTACTAAAACCATGAAGCTACACACTTCCAGGACATTCATCGGCATAGGCCATTCCATGATAGCCTCGACCTTTGTTGGATCCACGACGATGCCTTCGTCGGAGATGACATGCCCTAAGTAGTGAATATTCGATTGGTAAAAAGAGCATTTGGACAAATTCCCATACAATTTGTGCTCTCACAGACACTGTAGTACCAAGTGCAAGTGCTCTTCATGCTCCTCTGTCATCCAAGAGTAGATCAAAATATCGTCAATGAATACTTGGACGAACTTGTCCAAGTACTCGTGGAACACCCCGTTCATCAAACTCATAAATACTCTTGGGGCGTTTGTCAGTCCAAATGGTAAAACAGTAAACTCGTAATGTCCAAACCTCATCTTAAAGGTGATCTTAGGGACATCATCCTCCTTGATCTGTAACTGGTGATACCCTGATCGCAAATTGATCTTGGAGAACACCATCACACCCTTCATTTGATCAAATAGATCATCAATTCTCGGCAACAGATATTGATTCTTGATCGTGGCCTTGTTTAGTTGACGGTAGTCAATGCAGAGCCTTCATGACCCATCCTTCTTTCATATGAAAATAACAAGTGCACCCCATGGTGACACACTAGGACATATTAGTCCCAGGTCCAACAACTCCTTCAGTTGCATTTTCAACTCTTGTAACTCCGGGGTCGACATATGATAAGGAATCCTTGCTATCGGTTCAGTCCTCGATTTTAGGTCTATGGTAAACTCCAATTCCCTCTCCGACGACATCCCTGGTAACTCCTTCGGAAAGACATCTGCAACCTCTCTCACCACTGGAAGGTGTTCTAGACCTTCCGCTACTCCCTTCTCGTTTAATGCAAGGATCACATAGAGCTTACATCCCTTGCGCATGCTCTTATGAAGCCGAAAGGAATAAATGAACCTCAGGGAAATTCCTTGGTTCCACCATAAAATCACACGTCTTTGTACCTCGTCATTGACCAAGCTCAACCATTTCATCTTACCAGTTGAGTATCACCTCATGCGATTCCAACCAGTCTATACCAATCAAAACATCATAAGATCCTAGGATTATGACGTACAGGTTGGCCCTTGTGACAAACTCTCCCAAGTTAAGGACACAGCCCGTAACCTTTCCTCCAACCTTTTGTTTGGCTCCCAAAGCCATCTCTACGAATCTAAACTCGTTCTATTCGACTACCTTTACCTTAATCCTTTTTAGCATTGCACCAGAAATGAAACTCTCTGTAACACCAGGATCTATCAAAATACTAAGGGTCTGGTCAGTGACGGTACCTGTCGTCTCGAGAACAATCGACTGATGCTCTGCCTGGTGTTTATTCACCACTACATGAATCTGATGGGCCTTGCCCATATCACCCACGGTCGTGGGTCTGGCTAATCTGGATGCTCTAGTCCTCTCCACAGGGCAGTCGCGCTGGTAGTGTGGCTCCCCACACGTCCAACACCCCTTCTTTGACCCAGTAGTCCTGGTACCCAAAGTAGAAGATGACGGCCCACCGGCCTGGAATCCTGGTTTGTTCTATTGAACAGGCCTAAATTGTTGCTGTTGTGGTCGATGCTCCTGTTGATGTTGTGGTCCCTGATAAGGTGTCTGCTACTGAGGCGTCGATCACCGAGGTGTAGTGAAAGTGGATCCCCTCTGGAAGCCATGATATCCTGGCATATGTCTGGCTAGTGTGTGATGTTTCTATGCTCCAGACGAAACCTGCCCTGTTGGTCTCACTGGAGTCCTAGTCTAGCCCCCGCTGATAAGCTCCTCCTCTGCTATGAGGGCCTTCTGGATGACATCATGCAAGGTTTAAGGCATCAAAATCCTAACCTTTGCACGTAGGTTTCCATTAAGGATGAACACAAACCTATTGACCTTAAGTTTCTCAGTGTTAAGGTGCGGATCATACTGAAGCATCTCCATAAAACAAGCCTCGTATTCAGGCACCATACAACCTCTCTGTCGTAAGGCATTGAACTCATTGAGCTGATGCTCAATGAATTCCTATGAAAGGTACCTCTCTCAGAACCGTTCCTCAAACATATCCCATGACACGTCTTCGACGGCCATGTTCAGCTACAATAGAAGTGTCTTCCACCATAGAAGAGTGCTCCCCTTCAGTTGGAAGACCGCCATGCAGACCTTCATGTTGTAGGTATAATCGCGAAGTGCGAAGCACATCGCCATGTTCTCCAACCATGCCTCGGTGGCTGCGCCATACGAGACACCAAAGAACTCGAGAAATTTGACCTTCCCGAGTTCACAGTGAATGCTACCAGTATTGATCAGAGTGCGTAGTGGAACCTCAGTGGGTGCCAATGCCCTGGCCTCATCTCTATCCAAGCGACTGATCACTGCCTCAGACATGCACTGAAAATATCTCATCATTCCAACTACATCACCAACTGCTATCTTCTCCTGTCCGAGAACCTGCTCATCTCCCTAGGGATTAGACCCCTCAGGCGTGGATGCTACTAGAGGCGTCGTGCCTTCTCCCCTAGCACCCCGTCATCTTCCTCCGTGGTGTCCTCTAACCATGATTACCTGCATGATTACAAGTCAACTCAATTAGCAACAGTATAATCTAATCATATCAACGAAATTTGTAGAGATCCGAAGTCACAGGTTGAACCCCGCTCTGATACCACGTGTAACGAACATCAAGCCTCACGTAACAAGTGCAAATTTATTATTATTATTTTTTTTTTTTGTGTGTGTAGGAAGGTAAAAATGACATTATACTCAACAATGCAACATGATGATGGATATCACACAAGCAACTCATGCAACAACAACACGACGACCTAACATAGGAGCACATCAATCACCTTGAAGCAATGTACAACATTCGACTGACAAGAATAAGAATGACTACCTGCCTGTCATACCCTGCAATGGTTAGGACCTCCAGGACACATAAGCAATGCTCAAGCTTAGGTTCCCATCAATTTTGACCATTTAAGGTCTCAGGGATGGCATCTGTTCTGAGGAACAAGGAGGTGTCTACATTCCCCCCTGACACAAGAAGACCAAGCACACTGAAGTTTACCAACCAAGTACAAACATTCATTATAATGAAAAACAACCCTCAAGGGAAGCGCAAGCTAAAAACGACCTCATCAACTACCCAACCATTAATCCAGGCTAAATGGTCAATATCTATGATCTAAATTGGCGTTAATTACATATCAATGAACCAGTTTAAGTTTATCTTAGATTTACAATCTGATAGTAAGTCACATTTTAATTAGTTGCTAAATACAACTTTATGTTAGCATTTAAATCATTTATAAATTGCAACTAAGTCAACATGTTAATTTAATTTAGCATTAAGAACAATCTAAATTAAAGGTTTAAGAATATAAATATACAATGGTACCAAGTCATAATATAAATTCTCGCGAATGATTAACATAAAGTAACATAGTGGAGTCATTAAAAGCAATGCTTGTTAAGTCATGAAAACTAACTACGCCTTTTTCTCAAGGTAGTTCCTAAGAGAATCATCAATAAGTAAGGGAGTCTTTGGCATTATTTCCTTGGAATTCCTATTGAAGATGCAAGTAGTAAAAATGCTAAAAATAAGTGAGAAGGTTTAATCAATTACTTCTAGGAGAAGTTATTCTTAAGAGAAGGTAACGAGTGCTTAAATTTAATTACAAGGTGAGTGGAAAAATTTCTAAAGTTTTAACTTATTGTCCAACCCTTTTTAAACCAAACTTCTCTTTAATAATTAAATCCGCTTCCCTTAATAAACTAAAAGTCACCATTAGAATCATTCTTTTTCAAGGAACTTACTATTCAGTAAACAATCATGGTCATCTCTAATTTAATAAATAAATTCATTCCCTTTTCATCTAACTTATTAGTCCATCCCTGTTGGCAAGTTATTGAAGAAGCAAGTTGATAATAAGTGGATTCACATTTTAGCAAGGATAGAACGTGAATAAAATTTAGTCTGGTAAGATTTCACTCCAATTCCTTAACGTTTCAGCCATTTGAATTAAACAAAAATGGATTTAATCAATAGCATTGATAATTATTTAGAGCAGGCTGGGTTAACTAATTTAGCAATAATCCAGAACAGAAGTGGATTTAACTAACATTTCAATGAAATGGAAATTCACCGATT
>JZKD02S2334069.1:455439-471781 GCA_000966675.3 Picea glauca
GGGGGGGATTTAGAGGGAAAATATCATGAATGTCATTGGGAGGGTGAACATTTGTATAATTCTATGTTCTTAGAGAGAAGGGATGGCTTCATCAAATAAATAATATTTTATTTCTGAGACATCAACAAATTGTTCGCATACCTCTTCTGTTGGGACTAGGAAATGCGATAGGAATGATTGTAATGAAAATGAGGCATCATATTTTCATATAGTTAGAAGTTTGATAATAGTGCAAGCAATTTTATTCAACATGTTCCTCGTGAAAGTCCTAAATTAGAGGAATTTGAAGGCATTGATGATGAAGAGAAGGAATATGATGGTGATAAATCTATTCAACATTTTAATAGTAATGAAAATAATCAAAATGTAGGTCAAAGTGGAGACTATGATCAACATTTAAATTATTGGGATGAAAATTTTCCTCCAAGTGAGGAGTTTCAAGGTACCGATGAATATTTCCAAGGCACCAATAAATAAGATGGAGAATTTCCCTCAAGTGGGAATTTTAAAAGCAATGAATATGATTAATGCAATAGTGGAAACTCTTTCCTGAGTTGGGAATTTAAAGACAACAATGTTGTTGATGATGAATTTCCTCCAAGTGAGGATTTTGAAGGTAATCATGAATATTTTTCTCCAATTGAGGATTTCCAAGGCACAAATGAGGATGATGAAGAATTCCCCCCAAGTAGGGATTTTAAAAGTAATGATGACGATTATGACAATGTTGGTTGGACAGTCTTTCTCGAATGATGAATTTAAAAGAAGCAAGGTTGGTGATGATGATTTTCCTCCAAGTGAGGATTTTCAAGGTACTATTGAGGGTATGAATATTTTCCTCCAACTGAGGATTTTCAAGCTAGTAATGCGGATGATGAAGAATATCTCTCAAGTGTGGAATTTCAAAGTAGTGAAGATGATTAATCCATTGGTAACACTCTTTACCGAGTGATATATTAAAATGAAACGATGTTGATGATTTTGATTTTCCTCCAAGTGAGTATTTTCAAGATACTGATGAAGATTTTCAAGGCGCTAAGTAGGATGGTGAAAATGTTCACTCAAGTGGATATTTTGAAAGAAATGAAGATGATTATGTCAATGGTGGACATAATTTTGATGATGATTTTCCTCCAAATGAGGACTTCCAAGGCACCGATGATGATGATGGAAAATTTTCTCCAAGTGAGAATCATAATAGAATTGATAGTCTTATAGGTGATGATGATTTTCGTTCAAGTGAATACTTTCATGGAAGATCAAATGAAATTGTTGAGGATGGTAATCATGTTTATATTGATTTTGATATTCCTCTCATGAACAAGATTATCAATGAAGATGATGGACCTGGGAATGAAGATCATGTTCACAATCATTCAACTGCAACAAATCAAGGTGATTAACATTCTCTAGTTCAGTCTCATGACAATGTTTTTCTTAGTATTCCTTTTGGTTATAAGGAAAATCCTTCTAGTGAGGATGATGAAATAGTGAAGACATTACAAAGAAACATTGTGTTTAGGACTAGTACTATGCCTTTTTATATCAATCCAAATCAATCTAGTTATACAAGGTTTAGGAAATAATTTCTCACTAAATCAATTTCTATAAGTCAATTGATTTCAAGTGCATGTTGTCAAAAGAATTGTTTGAAAATCATGGAATACATGTATTCCTTGAATAAAAGGAATACATATTTGTCAATTAATAAGATCATGAAAAATTCATATTTGATGGGGTGCATGATATCCACTAATACAGGATATGATTATCGCATTGGGAATATTTTACTTTGCAGAAAGGATTTCAAAAACATTCACTCAATTGGTAATATTTGTCTATTAAGAATCCAGACAAAGTCGCAAAAAGATCCTTCATTTTTGTTTTATGGAGCTACTCCGGTATATGGAGCTACTCCAGTATACTCCGCACCTTAACACTGAGAAGCTCAAGGTCAACAGGTTTGTGTTTGGCCTTAACGGCAGCCTGCGTGCAAAGGTTAGGATCTTGATGCCTCAAACCTTGCATGACGTTGTCCAGAAGGCCCTCATAGCCAAGGAGGAGCTTATCAGTGGGGGTCAGACTAGGACTCCAGCGAGACCAGCAGGGCAGGGTTCATCTGGTATACCACAGCATCAGACAGCAGCGAGACATATGCCAGGATATCGTGGCTTCCAGAGGGGATCCACTTTTTCTACACCCCGACGATCGTCGCCTCAGCAGCAGACACCTTATCGAGGACCACAGCACTAGCAGCAGCATCGCCCACAACAACAGTAGTTTAGGCCTGTTCAGCAGAACAAACCAGGGTTTCAGGTCGGTGGGCAGTCATCTTCTACTTCGGGTACCAAGACTACTGGGCCGAAGAAGGGGTGTTGGATGTGTGGGGAGCCACACTACCAACGCGACTGTCCTGTGGAGAGGACCAGGGCGTCCGGATCAACCAGACCCACTACAGTGGGAGATATGGGCAAGGCCCATCGGATTCATGCAACGGTGAATAACCGCCAGGCAGAGCACCAGTCAACTGTGCTCGAGACGATAGGTATTGTTGCTGACCAGACCCTTAGTATTTTAATAGACCCAGGTGCTACTGAGAGTTTCATTTCTGGTGCAGTGCTAAAAAGGATTAAGTTAAAGGCAGTCGAACAGAATGAGTTTAGCTTCATGGAGATGGCTTCGGGAGACAAACAAAAGGTTGGTGGAAAGGTTACGAGTTGTGCCCTTAACTTGGGAGAGTTTGTCACGAGGGTCAACTTATACATCACGATCTTAGGATCTTATGACGTCGTGATTGATATGGATTGGTTGGAATCGTATGAGGTGATACTCAACTATAAGACGAAACGGTTGAGCTTGGTTGATTACGAAGGACAGAGACGTGTGATTGTAGGATGGAACTAGGGAGTTTCCCTGCGTTTCGTCTCTTCCTTACAGTTACAGAAGAGTATGCGCAAGGGGTGCAAAATTTATGCAATCCTCGCGCTAAAAGAGAAGGGAGTAGCAGAAGGTCTAGAACACCTTTCGGTGGTGAAGGCGTTTGCGGATGTATTTCCAGAGGAGTTGCCTAGGATGCCGCCGGAAAGGGAACTAGAGTTTACCATAGACCTGAAATCGGGGACCGAATCGATAGCAAGAACACCTTATCGGATGTCGACCCCATATTTGCAAGAGTTGAAAATGCAACTGAAGGATTTGCTGGACCTGGGACTGATACGTCCTAGTGTGTCACCGTGGGGTGCACCGGTTATTTTCATACAAAAGATGGACGGATCACGGAGGCTTTGCATTGACTACTGTCAACTGAACAAGGCTACGATCAAGAATCATTATCCCTTACCAAGAATTGATGATCTGTTCGATCAAATGAAGGGTGTGACGGTGTTCTCCAAGATCGATTTGCGATCAGAGTATCACTAGTTACAGATCAAGGAGGATGACGTCCCTAAGACCGCCTTTAAGATGGGATTTGGACATTACAAATTTATTGTTTTACCATTTGGACTGACAAACGCCCCAGGGGTATTTATGAGTTCGATGAATGGGGTGTTCCGTGAGTACCTGGACAAGTTCATCCAAGTATTCATTGATGATATATTGATCTATTCTTGAACGACGGAGGAGCATGATGAGCACTTGTGCTTGGTACTACAGTGTCAACAAGAGAACAAATTGTCTGGGAAGTTGCCCAAATTCTCTTTTTACCAATCGAGGATTCACTACTTAGGGCATGTCATCTTTGGCGAAGGCATCACTGTGGATCCAGCCAAGGTTGAGGCTATTATGGAATGGCCTACGTCGACGAATGTCACAGAAGTGTGTAGCTTTATGGGTTTAGAAGGATACTATCGACGGTTTGTCGAGGGATTTTCGAAGATAGCAAATCCGATCACGGAATTGCAGAAGAAAAACAAGAAGTTTGTTTGGACCGAGAAATGCGCGGAGGCATTTCAAAGGCTTAAAGAGTCGTTGACCACAGCGTTGATACTAAAGGTCCCTGACATGGACGCGTACTTCTTGGTATGCACTGACGCGTCCAAGGAAGGTTTAGGCGGAGTCTTGATGCAAGACGGACGAGTGATTGCTTACATTTCGAGGAAACTGAGAAGGCATGAGGAAAATTACATGACGCATGATTTGGAGTTATTATCCATCGTATATGCCTTGAAGGTTTGGAGACACTACCTTGTTGGATGAAAATTTGAACTAAGGACTGATCATTGTGGATTGCAACACATTTTTACGCAAAGCGACCTGAACGCGCGACAACGACGTTGGTCAGAATTGCTTACCGAATACGACTTCGATATTACTTACATAAAGGGAACAGTGAACCGAGTGGCTGATGCTTTGAGTCGAAGACCATGCATCTTTTCGGTGTTGCCTCTTTAGACTAATCTATGTGAGAATATTCTCACTTTACAGTGTGATGATGACTGGTACAAGGAAGTCGAGGATTTTATCGGACAAAACACAATGATGGCACCACGATATGAGGGATTATCTTTTGATCACGATGGGTTATTAAGGTTTAGGGGTCGGATTTATGTGTCGCCAAATGATGAGTTAAGGATGTTGATCCTGAGAGAACCTCATAGATCAGTTTACATGGCTCACCCAGGAGCCACGAAGATGAGGGCAAACCTGAAACCCTTATTCTTCTGGAAAGGAATGAAGGCCGACATAGTCCACTTTGTGGCTAGATGTCTAGAGTGTCAGCAGGTGAAGGCTGAAAATAGACACCCGACAGGATTACTTCAACCACATGCCATTCCAGAATCAAAATGGGAAGTTATTTCGATGGATTTTATTATTGGATTGCCACTGACGGCAAGGAGACATGACTCGATTTTTGTAGTAGTAGACACTCTGACGAAGAGTGATCACTTTATCCCTCTGCGTACGATGTATCAGGCACCCTACATAGCGAGATTTTTCATCAGTGAGATTGTGAGGCTTCATGGCATGCCCAAGAAGATTATATTCGATCGAGGATCGGTGTTTACTGGACGATTTTGGACGAGTTTTCAAGAGGCCTTGGGAACCCAACTCAATTTTAGTACTGCATATCACCCAGAGACTGACGGACAGACCGAACGAAAAAACTAAACCTTGGAAGACATGTTGTGCATGTATGTGATGGACCAACAAAAGAGTTGGGAGGAATTCTTGCCTCTAGAGTAGAGTTCGCTTACAACAACAGTTACCAAAGCACCATTAAGATGGCGCCTTTTGAGTTTCTTTATGGGCGACTATGTCGTTCTCCCTTGAGTTGGGATCGGCTTGAGGATAGGGTCCTGGTGGGACCAGAAGAAATCCAAGAAATGGAAGAGCAAATGAAAACCATAAGAAGAGTTATGCCGATGCGCATCGAGTCGACCGTAGTTACGAGGTCGGCGATCGAGTCTTCTTGCGGGTTAAACCGCATAAGAGTTTGATCAAGTTTGGAAAGGGAGATAAACTCTCTCCTAGATTCGTGGGACCTTTTGAGATTGTGGAGAGAAAGGGGCCCGTGGCCTATCGACTAGCCTTGCCTGATTCTTTGAGGTGTATGCACGATGTTTTTCATGTATCTGTTCTGAGACATTATATTAGTGATCCTACACACATGATTGACATTAGTTCCTTGCAAGTATCGGAAGAGGGAGCACTCACGGCTGAGCCGGTCCGCATCTTAGATCATCACGTTCGACAGTTACAACATTGAACGATAGATCAGATCAAGTTCCTGTGGGACAATTATAGTCTGCACTCGGCGACCTGGGAGGACGCATATGATATGCGTTAGCAGCTTCCATTTTTGTTTGATAGATAGACTTATGATACTGTGATACTTTTATTTCAGCATTTATATTGAGAAACTTCGGGACGAAGTTTAGACCAAGAGGGGGTGTATGTAACATCCTTCTCTGGCACACTGATAAAACTTATTATTGAGGACACTTGCTCGCAAGTGATCTGGACTTTTCTGATGTTAGAACATTTATACTTGATTATGATGCGTTATGATAGACGACATGAGGTTTTACTATTTGATGTAGACAGGTGCTATTGACTTAGTTTTATTGAGTGTCCAGCGTTTTTGACCTTGATGATGTAGAGGCATCGGTGGAACCCCTTGGACTCCGGATTGAGTCAGGGAGTGTGCTAATTGGGTTGATTTATTTGTTGTGATATTTCATTGATTTGATGATTGACGTGTTCTGACATGATTGTTGATGATGTAGGCTGACGATAGATTGCCGACCAGACTCACATATGGATTAAAGGGGCCACACATGATTTCCAGAGAGGTTGAGGGAGAGGTGTGGACAACAGCCCTGCCACATCCTACTAGCACTCCCGTCATGGCTCAAACTGTAGGTTAACGATTACCTAGTTTGAGAGGATCCACAATGCCATGAGGGAAGACTGCGATAGTCACTCACGATGATTCTAAGGGGCGCACAATAAGGCGGGGGCCTTATATTTTAGAGCCCTTAGTCTCCCACAAGTTCACCTGGTGGAGTGTTGACTCCAGGGGTTATAGATGTCTACCAATCAGTCGAGTTGGCGAGTGGCACCCTTGGAGCATGTGGTGCATCCTGAAGGGCAAGTCGCACAAAAGAAACACAATTTGGCGAGTGGCACCCTTAGAGCACGTGGTGCATCCTGAAGGGCACGTCGCGTGAAAGAAATGAACGAGGCAAGTGGCACCCTTGAAGCACATAGTGCGTCATGAAGGGCAGGTCGCGTTGATGATGATGAAGAAACAAACCTATATGGCCCTAAGACATTAACGCCTTAAGAAATCCTTAAACAACTTCCCTAACCAATTGTCGCCTAGCTCAGAATCTAAGTCCTAAGCCTAAGACTTTTCTAGGGTAAAAATTTTAGTGTAACCTTAAAGAAAAAGGCCCTAGCATAAAAATAAAAATTCAAACAAAAACCCACTTAAGTAATAGTTAGGTCTTCATAAAATTCTTGGGGTAAATAATGAGAGTAAGAATTAAATTAAAACTAATGGTTTTAAAATGTTGCAAAGAAGAAATTATTTCCTAACTTGTGAAAGAACAAAAGATAATTAAATAAATAATAAATGAAAAGATTAATTAGCGCATTTACCTTTTTGGTTTAAAAAAAGAAAAAATAAAAAAATAAAGGGAATAATAAAAATAGGGAAATGAGCCTTTTAATAAATTTAAAGAAAATAATTTTGGAGAAACGTGGGGGATGAGTGACACTTGTAAGACAAAGAATTTTTAGAGGGTTTTCATTAAAACTTAAATGAAATGTGATTTAGGGCGAGGGGGCGTCTCAAAATTCTATAAAAGAAAGGTAGATGAGGAAGATAGGGGATGGGTTGTAAGCGTAACGTTATGCTGCTGGATTGTGGCTTGACTGATTTCTTGTGAGGAGTTGGGATTTTCTCAACTCGGATTCGAGTGGTAGCTCAGCCTTGCGAGGCAAGATGAGAAGCTAGACTTATCTTCTGGACCTTGTGTGGCCACTTTGCAGCTCGGGGGGGCTAAGGGGGAAGAAGAATACCCCTAGCGATTAGCTGGGAGGTACCGGTGAGGTCTCTACGGTCGACGAGCGGGAGTGGCATGGAACGCGGGAGCGGCAAGGAGCGTGTATGGACATCAGTCGAGGTATGCGTTAAGGAAACAATATGGATTTCTATTAATAGGTAGAGTAGAATGCTCGGATTGGATTCTTCGCTATAATTTTATTGCTGTATAATTTTACCATAAATGTCAACATTGTGATAGTTAGCATACATGGTAGCATTTACAGGGTTGCATTGTTATTTATTAATTATGGTTCTGGACTGTGTAAATCTTTACTTATTGTGCGGGACTGTGTAAATTTTTATTAATTATTGTTCTCAAATTTTTCATTTAACTGTAAGCGTCTTTATTTAGATGTATGGGCCGGTCATTTTTATAGATCTGTTCTGACTTCGTTCTGCCCTTTCTTGCGTTAATCCCATGATTTTTCCGTGTAAATTTGGTCCTCCTACGTTCTAATGTTCTTCCCTGAATGAGTAAGGGTGTTGTTTCCTTTTTCGACTTTTAAACCCGGTTATAACCTGTTAGTAATACTGCTTCGTAATTCTGTACTCTCTATGAAGTAGCCAACGTGAATTCCGGTGTTGACAAGCTACCTTTGGTTTAGTTAAGTTCCTTGGGCCGAGTGTTATCCGTGCATCCTGTTATTTTCTCTGGTGCATATCGTGGAGAATACCCCCCTACTCGATCCTTTAACCCCAGTAATTTTCGTCGTTAGTCGCTTGTGCGTGTTGGCGTGGCAATCCTGGGTGTGTGGTGGTTTTAAATATTGTGTTTTAATGTTGTGTCTATGTTGTGTTTTAATGCTGGAAGCATATAATCTGTTCCTCTACCTATGTATTGTGTACCCTTCAGATCTCGCCAGCATTCTCTGCTTGTGCATTGGGGAGGAGTACCCACACGACCCTTCACCCCTCCCACCTCGGCGGTTTGCTTTTCTTATCTCTGCCACTGTAGTGTTTTTTTTTTTTTTTTAATAAAGAAAAACTTCGTATTAATATCCCTGTGTTGAAACATTTCTGGCATTCCGTTGAATGCAACCGAAATTCCATTCTAGTTTATCGTTCCTTGAACGACACTCTCCCACGCCCGAGCCGACCCAGGTCCCCAACTGTCACTCTGTTTTGGGTGAACCTGTAATCTTTGGTAGTGCCATTAAGGGTTACCTGTGTGAGGAGTGGTTCTGGCATGCGCGCCTCTGGTTCCCGTTCTGTCTGGTGCGCCCCCAAAAGTTGTTGCTGGTATATTACAATGTTAACTTTTAGAGTCAGTACCAAATGCATCCTTAATGGAAACTTTGTTTTCGTAACCCATAAAGAAACTGCCTAGATTTAATAAACTGTAGTATGTCTGTCGTACTTGAGTAGGTGAATGCCACCATATGGTAGATTTTATGGTTATTCTATAGAGTTTTATTTTAATATAAAAAGCAATGTAAGGGTTGTGATAGATACAGGAAGGCACGTGTCGATTTTTCTGTTGCAAATTTATTTCAATACAAGTGTAATGTTGATAGTTTTAGGGTAGCGTTATGGAAACATAAGCCATGTAATGATTAAGTGTTAGCCTATAGGGAAGGTGGAATTAATGTTATTTTAATGGCAAGGTTACGATGGTAGAAAATTTAATGATGTTGGTAATATGGTAAGGTTACTATAATTCCTAAATTGTTATGGTAAATGGTAGATGGAATGCTTGTGATACAAAATAAAAATGTAAAGTTTAATATGGATGAATATCACTGTAATGTTGTGATTACTTTTGCCTTATCATTGTAATATAAATGGAGGATTTTTATGCTTTAGTATTTGGTGGTTGAGTCAACATCAAGTAGCAATCCCTATTTGGGCACTACTTTACTTGAAATTGTGTACAACTTATAATTTGTTTATACCCTTTGATCATTCAATGAAAATAGATATGTTGATAAGTTAATGAGTGAATGGTAAAATTTGGGATCTTCAATTATTTTACATGAAGTAAATATTTCCATAGTATGGCACTGTCATATTCAATTATTTTCTTATACATGAATAGAAAGAAAGATTCGACTAAATTTAAACACAAAGGATTTAATTAAATTTAATAATTTAATAATTATTTTTGTACCTTCTAATTCATTATTGTAATTTAGTATCACATATTCACAGGACAAGGCTAAAAATGAGGGTCAATTAGTAATTCCTGCATAGTTGTTATAGTCATTTTAGTTGGCCTACTAGTGATGTCACTTATTTTCAACCTTAGTGAAATTCCGAATGGCTCAATTGAATATTTATGTTGTTGATACGAATGGCACCTTGAAGTACAGTAGAAGGCTACCCTTGCATCTAATTGAACCAAAGTTGTTTTCCTTCCGCTCGCACTTATGTCGTTTCATGACGGATTTCGTAATCAAATTTTCTTGCACCATGGAATCCTTGTGATGTGTGTCGGAGATGATCGCGTAGCGATTGTCTTGTGGTTTGAGTTAGCATTTTGCTTGGTCTTCTTGTGTCGGGTGGGATGTAGACACCTACATGTAGCCTTAGTATGTAAGACTAGGTGTGTGATTATTCTGTGTAAAGAATCCAGTGTCGTATCAAGAGTCTTGGGCCCTTTAAAGGCAGGGTTTCCACTCTTGCGACACGCATGACAGAGATTACTAGTTTTTGCCTGAGCAGTCGGCCAGGAGCCTATCTGACCTTCTCTCTCTCTGGAGTAGAGAACTAAGATTAAACACATTGCTTTCTTGTGCAGAAATAGTAAAATCTACTACTATGGATTCTTCCTTCTGTGTTCGTACTGTGCATAACCCTATATGTCGTTTAATGTTTGCAGTTACTTGTTGTGAACCTTATGTCTTCTTGTGGTGATCATCGTGGCTGCGTCTTGTTAGTCGTCAGGTTGCAAAGTAGAGTCGAGTGTGTATGTTTCCTTTTTACACGTGCACACACCTTAAATAAACCTGTTAAGGAGTAGTGGTTGTAACGAAGGAGGTCATTACATATGGTATCAGAGCGGGTTTGACCCGCGACTTGGGATTCGTTATGGCTTCCGTTGTCACAATTGATTTTATTATACTATTGCTGATAGAGTTGATTATGTGCGTGCAGGAAATCATGGTTAGAGGACGTCGCAAAGGCAGACGACGGGGTGTTAGAGGAGGAGGCGTGACGCCTCCAGTAGCATCCACGCCTGAGGGGTCTAACCCCTAGGGAGGCGAGCAGGTTCTCATATAGGAGAAGATAGTGATTGGCGATGTGGTTGGGATGATGAGATCCTTTCAACACATGTCCGAGGCTCTAATCAGTCGATTGGACAAAGATGAGGCTAGGGCGTCGACACCCGCTGAGGTTCCTCCACGCGCACCGGCCGTTATAGGTAACATTCACTGTGAACTGGAGAAGGTAAAATTTCCTGAGTTATTTGGTGCCCCGGATGGTGCCGTCGCTGAGGCATGGTTGGAGAATATGGCCATGTGCTTTGCACTTCACGATTACACCTCCAACATGAAGGTCCGCATGGCGGTCTTTCAACTGAAGGGGAGCGCTCTTCTATGGTGGAAGACACTCCTGCCGCAACTGAACATGGCCGTTGAAGACGTGTCATGGGAACTGTTAGAAGAGCGGTTTCGAGAGAGGTACCTTTCTGAGGAATTCATTGAGCGTCAACTCAATGAGTTCAACACATTACGAAAGGAAGGTCATACGGTGCCCGAGTACGAGGCATGTTTTATGGAGTTGCTCTGGTATACTCCACACCTTAACACTGAGAAGCTCAAGGTCAATAGGTTCGTGTTTGGCCTTAACGATAGCCTGCGTGCAAAGGTTAGGATCTTGATGCCTCAAACCTTGCACAACGCTGTCCAGAAGGCCCTCATAGCCGAGGAGGAGCTTATCAGTGGGGGTTAGACCAGGACTCCAGCGAGACCAGTAGAGAAGGGTTCATTTGTTATGCCGCGGCATCAGACACCAGCGATACATACGCCGGGATATCATGGCTTCCAGAGGGGATCCACTTTTTCTACACCCCAACAATCGCCGACTCAACAACGGACACCTTATCAAGGACCACAGCACCAACAGCAGCGTCGCCCGCAGCAGCAACAGTTTAGGCCTATTCAACAGAACAGACCAGGGTTTCAGGCCGGTGGGAAGTCATCTTCTACTTTGGGTACCAGGACTACTGGGCCGAAGAAGGGGTGTTGGACATGTGGTGAGCCACACTACCAGCGCGACTGTCCTGTGGAGAGGACCAGGGCATCCGGATCAGCTGGACCCACTACATTGGGAGATATGGGAAAGGCCCATCGGATTCATGCAGCGATGAATAACCACTAGGCAGAGCACCAGTCAACTGTGCTCGATATGACAGGTATTGTCGCTGACTAGACACTTAGTATTTTGATAGACCTAGGTGCTACTGAGAGTTTCATTTCTGGTGCTGCGCTAAAAATGATTAAGGTAAAGGCAGTCGAACAAGATGAGTTTAGCTTTATGGAGATGGCTTCGGGAGCCAAACAGAAGGTTGGTGGAAAAGTTACAGGTTGTTCCCTTAACCTGGGAGAGTTTGTCACGAGCTTCAACTTGTACGTCATGATATTAGGATGTTATGACGTCGTGATCGGTATGGATTGGTTGGAATCGCATGAGGCGATACTCAACTGTAAGATGAAATGGTTGAGCTTGGTTGATGATGAAGGACAAAGACGTGTGATTGTAGGACGGAACGAGGGAGTTTCCCTGTGGTTCGTCTCTTCCTTACGGTTACGGAAGAGTATGCACAAGGGGTGAAAACTTTATGCAATCCTCACGCTAAACGGGAAGGGAGTAGCGGAAAGTCTAGAACACCTTCCGGTGGTCAAGCAGTTTGCAGACGTATTTCCAGAGGAGTTTCCTGGGATGCCGCCGGAAAGGGAACTGGAGTTTACCATAGACCTGAAACTGGGGACCGAACCGATAGAAAGAACGCCTTATCGGATGTCGACCCCAGAGTTGCAAGAGTTGAAAATGAAACTGAAGGAGTTGCTGGACCTGGGACTGATACGTCCTAGTGTGTCACTGTGGGGTGCACCGGTTATTTTCATACGAAAGAAGGACTGATCATGGAGGATTTTCATTGACTACCGTCAACTGAACAAGGCTACGATCAAGAATCAGTATCCCTTACCAAGAATTGATGATCTGTTCGATCAAATGAAGGGTGTGACAGTGTTCTCCAAGATCGATTTGCGATCAGGGTATCACCAGTTACGGATCAAGGAGGATGACATCCCTAAGACCGCCTTTAAGACAAGATTTGGACATTACGAATTTACTGTTTTACCGTTTGGACTAACAAACGCCCCAGGGGTATTTAAGAGTTTGATGAATGGGGTGTTCTGTGAGTACCCGGACAAGTTCGTCCAAGTATTCATTGACGATATCTTGATCTATTCTCGAACGACGGAGGAGCATGACGATCACTTGCGCTTGGTACTACAGTGTCTACGAGAGCACAAATTGTATGGGAAGTTGTCCAAATCCTCTTTTTACCAATCGAGGATTCACTACTTAGGGCATGTCATCTCCAGCGAAGGTATCGCCGTGGATCCAGCCAAGGTTGAGGCTATTATGGAATGGCATGTGCCGACGAATGTCACAGAAGTGCATAGCTTTATGGGTTTAGCAGGATACTATCGACGGTTTGTCGAGGGATTTTCGAAGATAGCAAATCCGATCACAGAATTGCAGAAGAAAAACAAGAAGTTTGTTTGGACCGAGAAATGCGCGGAGGAATTTCGGAGGCTTAAAGAGTCGTTTAACACAGCACCGATACTAAAGGTCCCTGACATGGACGCGGACTTCTTGGTATGCACTGATGCATCCAAGGAAGGTTTAGGCGGAGTCTTGATGCAAGACGAACGAGTGATTGCTTACATTTCTAGGAAACTGAGAAGGCATGAGGAAAACTACGCGATGCATGATTTGGAGTTATTAGCCATCATATATGCCTTGAAGGTTTGGAGACACTACCTTGTTGGACAAAAATCTGAACTAAGGACTGATCATTGTGGACTGCAACACATTTTTATGCAAAGCAACCTGAACGCGCGACAACGACGTTGGTCGGAATTGCTTAGCGAGTACGACTTCGAGATTACTTACATAAAGGAAATAGTGAACCGAGTGGCTGATGCTTTGAGTCAAAGACCATGCATGTTTTCGGTGTTTTCTCTTCAGATGAATCTACGTGAGAAGATTCTCACTTTACATCATGACGATGACTGGTACAAGGAAATCGAGGATTTTATCGGACAAAACACAATGATGGCACCACTAGGGATTCTCTTTTTATCGCGATGGGTTATTAAGGTTTAGGGGTCAGATTTATGTGCCGCCAAATGATGAGTTAAGGATGTTGATCCTGAGTGAAGCTCATAGAGAAGTTTACATGGCTCACCCGGAAGTCATGAAGATGAGGGCAGACCTGAAACCCTTATTCTTCTAGAAAGGAATGAAGGCCGACATAGTCCACTTTGTGGCTAGATGTCTAGAGTGTCAGCAGGTGAAGGCTGAACATAGACACCCAGCAGGATTACTTCAACCACATGCCATTCCAGAATCGAAATGGGAAGTTATTTCGATGGATTTTATTGTTGGATTGCCACTGACGGCAAGGAGACACGACTCAATTTTTGTAGTAGTAGACACTCTGACGAAGAGTGCTCACTTTATCCCTGTGCGTACGACGTATCAGGAACCTGACATAGCGAGAGTTTTCATCAGTGATATTCTGAGGCTGCATGGCGTGCCCAAGAAGATTATATCCAATCAAGGATCGGTGTTTACTGGACGATTTTGGATGCGTTTTCAAGAGGCCTTGGGAATCCAACTCAATTTTAGTACTGCATATCACCCAGAGACTGACGGACATACTGAACAAACAAACCAAACCTTGGAAGACATGTTGCGCATGTATGTGATGGACCAACAAAAGCATTGGGAGGAATTCTTGCCTCTAGTAGAGTTCACTTACAACAACGGTTACCAAAGCACCATTAAGATGGCGCCTTTTGAGTTTCTTTATGGGTGACCGTGTCGGACGCCCTTGAGTTGCGATTGGCTTGAGGATAGGGTCATGGTGGGACCAGAACCAATCCAAGAAATGCAAGAGAAAATGAAAACCATAAGACAAAGGATTAAAGAAGCGCAGGATCGACAGAAGAGTTATGTCGATGCGCATCGAGTCGATCGTAGTTATGAGGTCGACGATTGAGTCTTCTTGCGGGTTAAACCGCATAAGAGTTCGATCAAGTTTGGAAAGGGAGATAAACTCTCTCCTAGATTCGTGGGACCTTTCGAGATTGTGGAGAGAAAGGGGCCCGTGGCCTATCGACTAGCCTTGCATGATTCTTTGAGGCGTATACACGATGTTTTTCATGTATCTGTTCTGATACATTATATTAGTGATCCTACACACGTGATTGACATGAGTTTCTTGTAGGTATTGGATGAGGGAGTGCTCACAGCTGAGCCGGTCTGCATCTTTGATCATCGCGTTTGACAGTTACAACGTCGAACGATAGATCAGATCAAGGTCCAGTGGGACAGTTATAGTCTGCACTCGGCGACCTGCGAGGACGCATATGATATGCGTCAGCAGTTTCCATTTTTGTTTGATAGATAGACTTATGATACTGTGATAATTTTATTTCGGCATTTATACTGAGAAACTTCGAGACAAAGTTTAGACCAAGAGGGGGTGTATGTAACATCCCGCTCTGGCACGCACTGAGAAAACTTATTATTGAGGACACTTGCTCGCAAGTGATCTGGACTTTTCTGATGTTAAAACATTTATACTTGATTATGATGCGTTATGATAGACGACATGAGGTTTTACTATTTGATGTAGAAAGCTGCTATTGACTCAGTTTTATTGAGTGTGCAGGGTTTTGGACCTTGATGATGCAGAAGCATTGGTGGAACCCCTTGGACTCCGGATTGGGTCAAGGAGTGTGCTAATTGGGTTGATTTATTTACTATGATATTTCATTTATTTGATGATTGACATGTTCTGACACGATTGTTTATGATGTAGGCTGACGATAGCTTGCTGACCAGACTCACATATGGAGTAAAGGGGCCACACATGATTTCCAGAGAGGTTGAGGTAGAGGTGTGGAGAGCAGCCCTGCCACATCCTACTAGCACTCCCGTCGTGGCTCGAACTGTAGGTTAACGATTACCTAGCTCGAGAGGATCCACGATGCCGTGAGGGAAGACTGCGACAGTTGCTCATGATGATTCTAAGGGGTGCGCAATAAGGCGGGGGCCTTATTCCTTAGAGCCCTTAGTCTCCCACAAGTTCACCTGGCGGAGTGTTGAGTCCAGGGGTTATAGATGTCTACCAATCATTCAAGTTGGTGAGTGGCACCCTTGGAGCACATGGTACATCCTGAAGGGCATGTCACGCAAAAGAAACACAAGTTGGCGAGTGACACCCTTGGAGGACGTGGTGCATCCTGAAGGGCACGTCGCGCGAAAGAAACGAACGAGGCGAGTGGCACCCTAGGAGCACGTAGTGCGTCCTGAAGGGCACGTCGCGTTGATGATGATGAAGAAACAAACCTAGATGGCCCTAAGACATTAACGCCTTAAGAAATCCTTAAATAACTTCCCTAACCAATTGTTTCCTAGCTTAGAATCTAAGTCCTAAGCCTAAGAATTTTCTAGGGTAAAAATTTTAGTGTAACCTTAAAGAAAAAGGCCTAGCATAAAAATAAAAATTCAAACAAAAACCCAATTAAGTAATAGTTAGGTCTTCAT
>JZKD02S2334069.1:471831-485816 GCA_000966675.3 Picea glauca
ATAAAATTCTTGGGGTAAATAATGAGAGTAAGAATTAAATTAAAACTAATGGTTTTAAAATTTTGCAAAGAAGAAATTATTTCCTAACTTGTGAAAGAACAAAAGATAATTAAATGAATAATAAATGAAAAGATTAATTAGCGCATTTACCTTTTTGGTTTAAAAAATAATAATAATAATAAAAATAGGGAAATGAGCCTTTTAATAAATTTAAAGAAAATAATTTTGGAGAAACGTGGGGGATGAGTGACACTTGTAAGACAAAGAATGTTTAGAGGGTTTTCATTAAAACTTAAATGAAATGTGATTCAGGGCGAGGGGGGGTCTCAAAATTCTATAAAAGAAAGGTAGATGAGGAAGATGGGGGATGGGTTGTAAGCGTAACGTTACGCTGTCGGATTGTGGCTTGACTGATTTCTTGTGAGGAGTTGGGATTTTCTCAACTCGGATTGGAGTGGTAGCTCAGCCTTGCAAGACGAGCTGAGAAGCTAGACTTATCTTCTGGACCTTGTGTGTCCCCTTTGTGGCTCGGGGGGGCTAAGGGGGAAGAAGAGTACCCCTAGCGATTGGTTGGCAGGTACCGGTGAGGTCTCTACGGTCGGCGAGCGGGAGCGGCACGGAGCGCGGGAGCGGCAAGGAGCGCATGCAGACATTAATCGAGGTAGGCGTTAAGGCAACGGTATGGCTTTCTGTTAATAGGTAGACTAGAATGCTCGGATTGGATTCTTCTCTATAATTTTATTGTTGTATAATTTTACCATAAATGTCAACACTGTGATAGTTAGCATGCATGGTAGCATTTACAAGGTTGCATTGTTATTTATTAATTATGGTTCTGGACTGTGTAAATCTTTACTTATTGTGCGGGACTGTGTAAATTTTTATTAATTATTGTTCTAAAATTTTTCATTTGACTGTGAGCGTCTTTATTTAGATGTATGGGCCGGTCATTTTTATAGATCTGTTCTGACTTCGTTCTACCCTTTCCTGCGTTAATCCCATGATTTTTCCGTGTAAATTTGGTCCTCCTGCGTTCTAATGTTCTTCCCTGAATGAGTAAGGGCGTTGTTTCCTTTTTCGAATTTTAAACCCAGTTATAACCTGTTAGTAATACTCCTTCGTAACTCTGTACTCTCTATGAAGTAGCCAACGTGAATTCCGGTGTTGACAAGCTACCTTTGGTTTAGTTGAGTTCCTTGGGGCGAGTGTTATCCGTGCGTCCTGTTATTTTCTCTGGTGCATATCGTGGAGAATACCCCCCTACTCGATCCTTTAACCCCGGTAATTTTCATCGTTAGTCGCTTGTGCGTGTTGGCGTGGAAATCCTGGGCATGTGGTGGTTTTAAATACTATGTTTTAATGTTGTGTTTATGCTATGTTTTAATGTTGGACGCGTATACTCTGTTCCTATGCCTGTGTATTGTGTACCCTTCAGATCTCGCCAGCATTCTCTGCTTATGCGTTGAGTTCTTGTGCGTTGGGGAGGAGTACCCACACGACCCTTCACCCCTCCCACCTCGGTGGTTGGCTTTTCTTATCTCTGCCACTGTACTATTTTTTTTTTTTAAATAAAGAAAAACTTCGTATTAATATCCCTGTGTTGAAACTCTCCCATGCACGAGCCGACCCAAGTCACCAACTGTCACTCCATTTTGGGCGAACCTGTAATCTCTGGCAGCGCCATTGAGAGTTTCCTCTGTGAGGTGTGGTTCTGGCCTACAATCCTCTGGTGCCCTTTCCTTCTAGTGTGCCCCCCAAAGCTACCACTGGTATATTACAGTGTTAACTTTTAGAGTCAGTACCAAATGTCGCCTTAATGGAAACTTCGTTTTCGTAACCCATAAAGAAACTGCCTAGATTTAATATTTAATGATCTATAAAATGTAGTATGTCTGTCGTTCTTGAGTAGGTGAATTCCACCGTATGGTAGATTTTATGGTTATTCTATAGCGTTTTATTTTAATATAAAAATCAATGTAAGGGTTGTGATAGATACAGGAAGGCATGTGTCGATTTTTCTGTTGCAAATTTATTTCAATACAAGTGTAATGTTGATAGTTTTAGGGCAGCGTTATGGAAACATAAGCCATGTAATGATTAAGTGTTAGCCTATAGGGAAGGTGGAATTAATGTTATTTTAATGGCAAGGTTACGATGGTAGAAAATTTAATGATATTGGTAATATGGTAAGGTTACTATAATTCCTAAATTGTTATGGTAAATGGTAGATGGAATGCTTGTGATACAAAATAAAAATGTAAAGTTTAATACGGATGAATATCACTGTAATGTTGTGATTACGTTTGCCTTATCATTGTAATATAAAATGGAGGATTTTTATGCTTTAGTATTTGGTGGTTGAGTCAACATCAAGTAGCAATCCCTATTTGTGCACTACTTTACTTGAAATTGTGTACAACTTATAATTTGTTTATACCCTTTTATCATTCAATGAAAATAGATATGTTGATAAGTTAATGAGTGAATGGTAAAATTTGGGATCTTCAATTATTTTACATGAAGTAAATATTTCCATAGTATGGCACTGTCATATTCAATTATTTGCTTATACATGAATATCAAGAAAGATTCAACTAAATTTAAACACAAAGGATTTAATTAAATTTAATAATTGTATAATTATTTTTGTACCTTCTAATTCATTATTGTAATTTAGTATCACATATTCACAGGACAGGGCTAAAAATGAGGGTCAATTAGTAATTCCTGCATAGTTGTTATAGTCATTTTAGTTGGCCTACTATTCATGTCACTTATGTTCAACCTTAGTGAAATTCTGAATGGCTTAATTGAATATTTATGTTCTTGATACGAATGGTGCCTTGAAGTACAGTAGAAGGCTACCCTTGCATCTGGCTGAAGCAAAGTTGTTTTCCTTCTGCTCTCACTTATGTCGTTTCATGACAGATTTCGTAATCAAATTTTCTTGCACCATGGAATCCTTATGATGTGTGTCGGAGATGATCGCGTAGCGATTGTCTTGTGGTTTGAGTTAGTGTTTTGCTTGGTCTTCTTGTGTCAGGTGGGATGTAGACACCTCCATGTAGCCTTAGTATGTAAGACTGGGTGTGTGATTATTCTGTGTAAAGAATCCAATTCTGTATCAAGAGTCTCGGGCCCTTTAAAGGCAAGGTTTCCACTCTTGCGACACGCATGACAGAGATTACTAGTTTCTACCTGAGCAGTCGGCCAGGAGCCTATCTGACCTTCTCTCTCTATAGAGTAGAGAACTAATATTAAACGCCCTACTTTCCTGTGAAGAAATAGTAAAATCTACTACAATGGATTCTTCCTTCTGTGTTCGTACTGTGCATAACCCTGTATGTCGTTTAATGTTTGTAGTTACTTGTTATGTGCCTTATGTATTCTTGTGGTGATCATCGTGGTTGCGTCTTGTTAGTCGTCGGGTGGCGAAGTAGAGTCAAGTGTGTCTGTTTCCTTTTTACACACGCACACATCTTAAATAAAATAAAAAAAATTGCACATGTTAAGGAGTAGTGGTCGTAACGAAGGAGGTCGTTACAATTTTATTCAAAGCTACATCATGGACGAGAGAGTGGTCCATTTACAAACACTACATTTTCATGGATGCGTGATTTATTTTCCAAACATGGAGAGTGTATACGAGATAGATACACAACACATATTCTAGAAAATTTCTCAAGGAGGGAAATATACAACTTGTACAAAGGATATGTTGAATGTGTTGAAGGAAATGGTATTTTTATTACATATGCATATTTTACAATAATATGGAAGAAATAGTTCAACAATGTACATATTCCTAAGAATTCAAGGATGGGGATTTGCAGTATATGTGCTACTCTTAAATCAAGAAGAGATAAATATGAAGGGGCAGAAAGAGGTATGTATTTATTTATTTATTTTAATTGAATAGTTTTTTTTTTTTTTTGTAAGTAAGAAGTTTTATATATAAAAGGCATTCAAAAAACCAAGTTAGAGGTACAAAAAAACAGATAGTAACAGTACTGTAGTTACTGAACTACCCCAATAGAGGGGAAACCAGTCTAGCCAGCCAGGTGAATCAAGCATAGGTAATTTAACAGTCTTATATATCAGCATTAAGCTGACTGGACAACAGCTAAAAAACTATTAAAACGTAAAGAACCCCCGTGGGCTTAAACACTTGGAAAATAACCTGGCCAGGTGGCAAGAACAGCCTTGTACAAAGGTTCCTCTTCGACGAGTGTCCCTTGACTTTCCAACTGCATGCCAGTGTCCACGTTGCTCTCATCTCTATCGGCGACTGGCGAGGTGTCCTGTAGCACATGTTGTCCTGTGGCCTTCTCCACACCCATGTCCTCATGCTCGGCTTGCTCCACATCAATCCTTGCAGAGCGCTGCATCTGGGCATTTCCTTCGCTGGTCTCCACATGGAGTTCTGCTGCTGAAGCCGCGCCTACTGGGTCAGGGGGAAAAGCATCTTGGAGGGAGGAAAGGATTTGAAGGAGGGTCGTGAACTTTCCATATGTGGTCTGCAGATGGAATTGGAGGTCCTCCACCCCCTGACAAAGTTCGAATATTAGACCAAAGAGAATAGTAAAACTTTCTTTCAACTGCGTGTCAAAGAAGGAGTTAGAAGACGGGTTCTCGTTGTTTTTGGGCCTTCTAAATGGAGGTGGCACCCCCATGGGCATCCTTGAGGAGCCAGCTACTGGTGCGTGGGAAGGCTCGACAGTTCTGGAAATTGGAGGGACGGGAAGATATTGCGAGGAGGAACTCGACGACCTGTCAATGATGGCTAAGCAATCAAACCGGGAGACAGGCAGGGTGGAGGAGGTGGGAGGTGTTGGCTTGGGCTGGAGGGGCGGTGAGGAGAATGTGGAAGGTGACCCAGGGGGCGAGACATAGGGTCGGGGCCGGTGAGGATTCCATGGAGAGCCTCTTTGCGGTCGTCCCCTTTGACACGGCATGAGTTTTGTAAAATGAATGCCGAAGAAAACCAAGTGCACCAGGCAGAGGTAGAGAGCCTGGAGATGTGCAGGGGCTATAATCACCATGAAGGTCCAGTTTGAACTAGGCTAGGGCAATGGAGGGGAGAGCAAGTCAGGCCACGAGCGAAGGTGCGAGGCTAACATAAATAGCAGGGCCATGGAATAATTCATAAAAGAGATGGATGAAGTAGAGTTAAAGCCACTGCAACAACATAAAGTCAAATTAATGCCAAGTCGAGGTGGCAGGAGATGGAACGAGCTCATCACATGGCTCCTTGCCTCCTTGGCCAATCCGTTCTTCCTCCTCGCGCCAGTTGGCTCATACTAGCACCCGATCCAAGGTAATTGAATAGTTATTAACTATGAAAACATATGATCGATACTTTCATTTTATGTCATGTGCAGATTCCATAGTCAAAGAACTTCAAGAGCATCAAAATCAACAATCAAGTGAAAGGAAAACGTTGTACAAACATCACAAGAAGTGTTATGATGCTCCAAAAAAATACTTTAGGTATTATAATTGATGGCATGGACTAGAAGAAAACACTTTTACCACATCTTGATCGTACACCCAAAAATTTATAGGAAGAGAATTGCATTCAGTTTCACTTGGTTGGTTGTATGGTTTTCAATGGGAAAATGTGTCCAAGGGTTTACTTCATAGCTCTAAATATTCATAATGATGCAAATCTGACCATCACCATAATTCATCATTTTCTCACTCTCTGGTCTGGAAATCTTCCTCAAGTTCTCTATCTAGATTTGGACAACACTAGTTAAGAAAACAAAAATCAAATTGTGTTTGGATATCTAAGCATGCTTGTTGAAATGGGAATCTTTCAAAATGTGAAATTTGATTTCCTTCTTGTTGGACACACTCATGATCATATTGATAAAATGTTCATTCATTTTCCAGTAACATTGAAGAGGAAAAATGTTGGAAGTCTACCATCATTTATTGAATGTAATAAGAAAGCATACATTCTAGAGCGTATCTTTCATATATTAGAATAAATTGTTGACATGAAAACATTTATTCAGGGATCACATCATGAAGAAAAATGTATTGAGTATCTTAATGACATTATCTTCCAACATCAATTTTGTTTCAAAAAAATTGATGGGAAAACACTTATATGGGGAAAGCAATATTCAACTACTACAGAATGGGGGCCTTCATCAGGTTTAGCATTCTTGAAGTTCATTCCCAAGCGTCCAATATTTGCATCAAATGTATTATTTTTACAATTATTTGTTGAAATCCATAATGCACAGATGCATAATAGAAATGTAGATTATTTTGAATACCTAGAAGAAATAAAAATGTCCATTAAGAATACATATGAGTACTTTGATGGTGTTGATTCTGTTTGGTGGGAGTCTTTTTCTTGGTACTAAGAGGGGGGTGAATCAATATCAAGTACAATTTAAAAAAAAAAATCAACTTATACTTCAACTAGATTATATATTCAATTATATCCAATGAGCAATGAACAATAGTAGAAGAGTTACACCAATACACCACAATACACCATGCACAATATATGAGAAATAATCAATAGTTATTGTTGAAGGAAAGTAATGACTTCCAAAGGTAGCTACATATTCCAAATATAAAGGGAGGGATAAACCTACAAAAGGAAGATACAATCCTCCAATTTCAAGAGAGTGTTGACCTCTCCATCCTTGCCCCTTCCTTCCACCCAAGAATATATGAGAGATAATAAAACTTTACATTAAATTATCACCATCAACCAACCATCACATATAACCTAATAATGCTTCCTAAGACTTCTTCAACTTAAGAAATTCTTCACTTCTTGGAATACTCTGATCCTACAGATAATATTACTCAATGTATTCTTTGAAAATCCTCCAAGTTTAACTCCTTGAATCCTCTGAGAAAAGGATTTATAGAGAAAATGGTAGACCTTATTCAATTCTGGTTTATTCAGTAGAGAGAACGTGTACATCATTCCCCACGTTCAATTATTAACATCATATTTTGAAATTTGTACATAGGAAACTAAAGCCCGTACTCTTTCCAATGCAATTTGCCTCACTTAATTTGGATTCTCTATGAATATGTTATGGTTGTTTTACTTGGAACACATGTTTATGACTAGCTTCAGGACTTGTCAAAAATCCTATCTTCCACAGAGTGTATCTTCAAAATTATAGTGAATAAAGAGATGAAATTTCTACCATAGGTACCTAGATATGTCTTCACAATAGCCTTCAAATTTCACCATCTGAATCGTTCTTGAAACAAATTTTTAGAGAAAATGTTAAGATGACCTGTAAATAACATACCTTAGAACACATCACCAAAAGACTGCATCCTCCCTTGGAATTCGACCTTGTTTACTTCAAATTGCCTATGAAATTAGACTTATATCTACTTGCTCATTAACAAACTTGTGTGTGTTTAAAATGAATTTATAATTATATGTATTTATACCCTTTATATCACTTCCTTTTAACATTAGGGCCGACATGTAGTTTATGCTTTAATTCACATTGTCATCTTCAAAAATTCATTTCTCCTCAATCATGAGGATCCACATGACGTGCCAAATACCACCAGAAGTGGCATGACTTATACTATCCATCCATGGGTGTTGTATCTGCGTGTGTAATTTTCTTCATTTCTATCTACTTCAATCAACTGTGGGGTCCAAAAGCCAATGGATATGGTTGACATCAATGATAACAACCAATCTTCCAACAACCTCCCCCTTTGTCATTGATGGCAACACTCATGATCCCCCTGTCATCATTATCCCAATTTCTCTCCCCCTTTGATATCAATGGAAAAGGGTGGGGTTTCTCCCCTTGAGTTCAATGGCGTAAGGTTACCTTCTTCTTTGGGGTTTCTCCCCTTGAATATGTGGCACTCAATGATACTTTATCCTTATTTTTGGTATTTCAAACTTTTTCTTCCTTGGAATCCTTTTTTGTGGCTTTTGTCTTCTCTCTCTTCTTCATGTATAGGATGTATATGATGTTCGGTATTCTTGTTGCAATTGCAACCAATATTACTGAGTTATTTTCTATGATTTTACATTTTCGGGAGTCAAACGTAAGAGTGTATCCTTGATCACATATTTTTCTGACACTTAGGAGATTATGCTTTAGATATTCAACCAAAAGGACTTTTCCTACTTTTAAATTTTCACTTCCAAGCTTTATAGTTCCTTTTCCAAGTATTTTGGTAGATGAGTCATCTCCAAATGCAAAATTTCCACCGTTTTTCTTCAAGATGAAAATTTTTCTTTGATCTTCGGTCATATGAGATGAGCACCCACGGTCTATGAACCATTCATCTTCTTCTTTGCATTCTTTAGTGACCAATTTTATTTGAAATTTTTCATTGTGTGGAATTTCTTTCCTTTTCCATGTTGTAGTTGGTATAGGGACATTTGTCATAGGATTATCTTCCTTCATCTCTCTGCAATCTTGTGCTTGTAACCAAGATTATTCCACTTGTAGCATACAATATTTTTATCCATTAAAGGGTCAAATGGATTATAATTTCTATTGATAGGTCTACAGACATTTCCATATCTACTTTTTGCACCATTCATGTAGATTGTGTAGTTATTCCTTTCATTGATTCTATAATTGATTGCTTTGTGTACAAAATTTCCACAAGTATAACAATGTCCAAGAAAGAAATTTTAATACCTGGGAGTAAGTGATCTTCTTTGTTGTGTGGTCCATCTAGGTTCACGATCTATTCTTTTGTATTTTCCTTCATAATAATTTCTTTCATAACTGATAGAAGAGGATATTCTTGATGTCTCATTCCTTATGAATCTAGTCTTCTATATTTTTGTTCAACTTGATCTTAAGTGATGGTTTCATCATTTTCATCTTCCTTCTCTTCTTTTTTTGTCGTCAAACTGTCATTGTATCCTAGTCATGTCTTGCTGTTTGGATACCTTTGATGGCTAAGTATCTCATCTAATTTTTCAGTTCTTTTTTTTAGCTTCTTCAACTTTTCTACTGTCAATAGTAGCTCGCCTTTTTAGGAAGGGATGATTTTAGGGGCTAAATTTCGCTCATGGGATAATTTTCCATGGTTTTTCCAAAAATGAGATTCGTTATTTTAAAAATGATTCGCCCAAATTCTATAGGATAAAATTATTTTACCTTAAAAATTGCCAAACTTTTATAAAAACTATATAAAATCCTTAGAAATTGGAATATTTTTACAAAAATATCGCCAATCATTTATAGTCAACATATGAAGGATTAGTAAGATTCGCAAAGTTTTTTACATTTTAAAATAATTTTCCATCCTTAAAATCATCCCTGCCCTTTTGTGTGATCCATTTCTTCTTTCAATTTCTCATAATCTTCTAATTGTTCCTTCAAGCTATGAATGGTCTTTTCAAGCTTGTAATTCTCTTCTTCACAACTACTCAATTAACCTTTTAGTATTATGTTTGTGTTTCTAAGATTACTATTTTTGATTTCAACATGCTTCAAATTTTCAAGATTCTCATCTTATTGTTCACCCTCTACATTGACTTTGTATCCCCAAAAGGAATCAAGGTTGGTTTCTTCATCTGAATCTTCTTCAGAAACAATTTCTTCTTCTTTAGAACTCTTGTGATCATCATCCTAGGTTTCTTGGGTTATGAAGATGACTTCACACCCATCATTATCTTCTTTATCACTCTCATCTGAGGAGATGTCATCATCCTTGGAGTAGAATCTCTTTTTATTCTTGAGACTTCTCTTTTTATAGTAGCATTTTTCAACAATATGTCCTATTCTACCACAGTTAAATCATTTGAGAGGATACTTACCTTTGTATCTTCTAGTTCCCTTCTGGGGCCTTCTTACGAAATTTGTTATTTCTTCATCAAGGTCATTATCCTTGTCTTTTGTCTTATTTATCTCTTTAAAGGCAACTTCATTCTTTAGCTAGTCACTTTTTGTACCTAATCTTATTTCATATGCTATAAGAGACCCATGTAATTCATCCATTGTCATTTTGGTCAAGTCCCTAGTTTCTTCAATGGCGGATATCTTAGCATCATTGACACAACACCCCTACCTCAGCATGTTCTTCTTGACCTCCTGGTCTTTGGATCTTCTTATTCCTCTGAGCCGAAATGGCTCTTTAGTTCCCACTAGAACCTTCAATGCATATAATACCACAGGTCCTTATTAGAAGTTATGCCTATGTGAACAAGAACTAGGTGTGAACCTCCACTCCACGTGACCACCGACATGACCACTGACTTAACCCAAAAAGGCATTTTAGATTTCGTGATTTCTATTGTGAGTACCCCCGACTCCTTCAATTCCCAAAACCCTGAAATGGGCTAACGAGTCTTTAGCTCCTCCCTCATGCCTCAACCATATGACCTCCAATAATGTCTTGGGGCCTCAATTCTAACTGCATCAAGATTTTGCGACTCGTGAATTCACGATGCAACTCTTCCCTCTTTCTTTCCCCGAAGTATGAACTCCTGATTTCTTTGCTACAGATCAATGGTCCTGAACTTACCATGATCTAATAGTTCAGATCGCGTTGGGATTTTGCGTATCGAGGACTCTCAAAAACAACTTCCTCCATAATTTTGACTTCCGAAATGTCGAATTTCAAGTGCCAAATCAACATCTCTCGTCCCTTCAGATCTAACGGCTATTAATCCTCCTGATATTGCGAGTGTTGAAAGATACTCAGCCTTAGCCTCCCCAACTGATCCACTAGATCCAATGTCCCACGGAATATTGATTTTTCTCCCACCGAGACATTCAACCATCCGTCCAGGTTCTCAAAAACTCATGGCCAAATAATTTGGAATCTTTCCTCCTGAGCTTGGTTTCTATGAGGTGATTGTGACCCTTGTCCTTCCTTTGTACTTTCCAAGACTCTATCCCTCCAGAGCCTGATTCTAGATGGAAACTCAAGCATTCCAAGGGATTCTTGCATGCACTCCTTGCGGCCTTCACGATAATATTTGATTATATTAAATCCAACTCTATGCACTCCCTACGATAGTAGCTCGTCAACCAATCACCTGGGTTGGAAAATTCTTAGACTTCAAATGGGCCTACACACACCTTGCATGACTCTATGCTATAACTGCACTTTTGTTGGTATAAGAACAATTGTATCCCTCCTTAGCTTTCTGAGATAAAACTCAAAATATTGTCAACGCACTCCTTGTAGACCTTAACTGCACTCCTTATAGGAATTCTTAGGAAGAGAAACAATTGAAACTCATACTCTTCCTCTCATAGATCTCATACATTCAACATGAAATCATACACATAAGGAATTGAAAAAAATGCATAACATAGCATATAAGCAAATTGTAAACATACCATTCAATAGATGCAAACAATAACCACAACACTACCATGAAATTGAGTTAAAGAAATCTTATATTAACTCAAGTGCTTCTATACATGGTTTCTATAGCAATAACTATCTGCTTATACAACTTCTACAATCTTTGTTCTTCTCTGCTCTCCTATTCTCTTGCTCTACAACTCTACTCTTTTTTAAAAATGAGAATAATGATACAATACAATACATACAAGGGAGATTTCTCGAGTTTTCCCTCCTACAACCTGAATCTATATAATCAAATTAAATTCTACATCTAGTTTACATTCATTACATTAATTTCCTCCAACTGACAGATGAGTGCAACCACCCAAGATCTGCGTTACAATTTCCAAAACATTTAAGAGCACTTATGTCTCTCTAGATATTACATTGATGTGCCATCCTTTTGAAATTAAAAATATCTTCAAAATGTGCATTTGTATGTATCTAGATGTCCTCCACTTGCGATTTCTCACGATGCTCCTGCATCATACTCCTCTGGCTGAAAATTCATGGACTCCTGTCCATGATCTCCTGCAACACCTATCCATGTTTCTGGATATTTTATTCTCTTTCCCAACTGGGATTCTCAATCGGGTGTCCCTTCCACTTTATAAAATATTCAAAATATGCCTTCCTACAGGTCTTCTTACCAATTCTATGATCAATGATATTTTCCATCTGCAGCTTTTCAGTGATCCAGGGGATCAAATTTTGCTCAAAATTCAAAGTACTCGGAATCGCTTCAAATTGAATGAGAGCGTAGGCCTCATCGTTATGAACCCAACACAACTTGTTTGGGTTCAAACAGACATAGGGAGCGATTGATATCGTGTTCTGTTCAAAATGACAAACATGCCAAAAAAGGGATGTTGATTGTATAGTCCGTACGGTTGCTGACATGGCAGTCCGTACGACACATGGCAGAGCTGAGTGGCAGACAGTTGGCAGATGTGGATGAATGACATTGTGACATGTGGCAGTATTTGGTTGGTTGTACGATGCCATGTGGCCTAGTCATGGGCTTCCACGTGGCACCTTGTTATTGGTTGCTTGTATAAAATTTTATTGGAGTCCACCGGATTCGACCCCGTGACCTCCACCTACGTGTATAACCTTTGCAAAGTTTGCATTGCCAATGTGCCCCACTATATTCTTTTTTATAGATATGGTTTCACATAAATTCAAGTTTGAATTGTTTTGTGTTGACGTGGGGGTTCGGGCTGGGGCTTAGCCCCAGCCCCCGGTCACATATTTTGTTTCCATATAACCATTGTTATATTGTTGGCACACGCGCACGGGTATGCGTTTTGGTTGGGATTTGAATTCGGTTCAAACAGTTATCAAACCAATGACCCAACACTTGTTACGACCTCACTCGCCCTTAAAGTTTGAGCCCTGTTTGCACTTGTGTGTGGTCATGTGGATCATACGACCACGACATTGGCGGTTAGGGGCTAGGTGCACCCATAACCATCCTATAGTTTGCACGGTTTGTGTGGTTGCATCCGGTGCTAAGTTTTAATGCTTAAATATGCATGTGGGCTAGGTTGAGCCAACAAGGGTGCAATTTGTAGATGCGGAGACAACAAGTTTGAAGGGGGACTTCCAGGAAGCCTATCTTCTTCAATTTTTGGCCAAACGAGGTGCCGAAAAAGACCAGCTAGGGGTTTTTGGACGTTCTGAAGCCATTGGAGTAGTCTATTTGATATTTTTAGCATTGTAAAGCACATTTTTTTATCACTTTGATAAAATAATACAAAAGATCCATTGGAAGTTGGACCAGGAGATGTAGCCCAAGAGAGGGGTGAACTCCTTTTGTCATTTGTTGTGTTATGTGTTTTATGTTCACTATTATTTTTGTTGTTTATATGCGTATTGAATGAGTAAATTATATTAAAGTTGTGTTTCAAAGTTGATCCATTTTCATTTTAACACATAAAATTATACTTGCAAATATTTTCAAGAATACAAGTCTTCTTCATTTTTAGATTAAGTTGGTATCAGAGCATAGGTTTTTGAAGACTTGATTATTTGCAAGTGTTTTGTTTTTTGATGCTCACAAGGTTGAAACTCACAAGAGGAGAAGGTCAACTTGTAGAGCCAAGTTCTCATCCTTGAAGGAGGAAGCTTATATCATCACCGCAAGTTTCAAGGAGGCATTCACCAAGTATGGCTCATGAAGAGAGTCATGAACATATTCCTGTAGAAGATGAAGATCTCAAAAAGGTTGTCATGGAAATGAGAGAGATGATGAAAATATTGATGGAAAGGAATACATGATTGCAAGGTGAAGGCTCCAACCTTTCAAAGCATAAGGGAGATAGTGGTGATAAAACTCCAAATGGAAATGGAGGGAATGGTGCTCCTCCACCACCCTCACCTCCATCTTCTTCTTCTTCTTATACCAATTCAAGACCTCTTCTGAATTCTCCAAAAGGACATGGTAAAAATACTTCACAAATTCCTATGTTAAAGCTTGATATTAAATTTGAATTGCCAATGTACAATGGATAAGTAAATGCTAAGAAATTAAATAATTGGATTCGTCAGATTGAGGTGTATTGTAGAATACAAAAAATTCAAGATGATGAAACTAAGATTCAACTTGCTTCTTTAAGATTGGATAGTGCAACACTCATTTGGTGGGA